>CACVCL010031154.1:0-35684 GCA_902729485.2 Mus minutoides
AGGGCAACAAATAGGCTAAGTGTGGATCCATATCTCTCCTACCACTCCTGATATTCAATCCCTCCAGTTCACTCCCTCCTTCTCATCTGCTTTCTCCTCTCTGAGCCAGTGTATTGGCAGTGTCCAGACACCACTGGCAAAGGGAGTCAGATCACAATACCACACTACCTGACTCCTTCAGTCTAGATATTTCTCTTCCTGGCTCTCATTAGAAAAGAGCAGTTTTGTAAGACACAAAAATGAAACAAAACAAAGCTAAACTAATATCTCAGAATAGGACAACACAAAAAGAAGGAATGGAACACAAGAAACAGAGACCCACTTACCCGATAGTCAGACATTCCCTAAGAACACAAACTAGAAATCACATAATCAAGGCACTAGTAGAGTTAAAAGGATGTTAAAATAAGTAGGTTAAGAAAAGGGACAAGCTCTGAAGCAACTTGTTAGACAAGGAACTTCCAGAGATGCCATTGAGCTCATTTTCTCTTGGCTTCCAATGCTGTGCATGCAGCCTATGCTTAAGAACATTTTACCTACTCACTGAGATGCTCTGGAACAAAACTAAATTTGCATTTACAAGTGATCATTCACTGGACATAGCTTCTTGGTTAGAAATCTCCATGTGTCCACTTCTCCTTTCATCTCTAAGGTGCAATCTGGTGCAGATCTTTAGAGGTCCTGTGCATGCTGCTTCAGTCTTGGTGAATTCAAATGTGTGTTGTTCTTGATCATTTAGAGGGCCTTGTTTTCCTCATGTACTTCATTCTCTTGTACTTCATTCTCTTCTGCTCTCCTACTCTTTCTACATCCTCTTCTTCAGGGTTTCCTGGGTCCTAACTAGAGGTGTTTGATGGAGACATCTCATTTACAGATGAGTGATCCAAGATATTTCACTCTCTGAATAATGTTTGGTTGTTATTTTATGTATTTGTTCTCACCTGCAGGAGAAAACTTCTCTGATGATGGTTGAGAAAAGCACTGATCTGCTTCCCTGGCTATAGCGTGTGTCTCACCTTTATATGTTTCCAAGTACATAATACTCACTTAAATACTTTAAATGTATGTCATAAAGCCTTTACAACACAATCCAAGGCTTTGGAGCAGCAAATGCTATCTATCTATCTATCTATCTATCTATCTATCTATCTATCTATCTATCTACCTATCTTAATGATCATAGGCCATACTAACAGGTTGAATAAATATGGTAGTTTGAATAAGCATGACCCCCATAGACAGGTATTTGAATGCTTGGATCACAGAGGATCACTATTAGGAGCTGTGGCCTTCTTGGAATAGGTACATCCTTGTTGGATATCAAGAGCCATCCTAGAAAGGCTAAAGGCATGCAGGTGACTTTCCTGGAGATGGCAACATCATTTTTCAGGCTTTCAGAGAACTCATCTCAGGATTGAATGTTATTGTTGATATGCTTTTCCCATATGCGTTTTTCCACAAACCATATGGAGGTTAAGGAGAAGGAAGTCCAAAGTGTGGGATGCAGGAGGAATATAGAAGAGAAGAGGAGTAGAAGCAACATAAAAGCAGAACAACATAGCAGAGCAGTGCTGTGTAACAGTGGCTGAGGAGCAAAGAGAGGAGACTAAGAAAGATCTGTGGAGGGAACAGAAAGCAGCAGGCAAGCTTTTCTTACATAAGACAGGTTTTTAAAATTCATTTAGCATTAAAAAGCTAGAAGCTTTTTTCTTTCTCTATCCAATAACAGTTGAAGCTTATGTCTCATCCAGAATGAGTGAGTTCTTTTTGGTTGGGCATTTGCTATATTTTGTGTATGTGTATGTGTATGTGTATGTGTATGTGTATGTGTATGTGTATGTGTATGTGTATGTGCATGTGCATGTTTATGTCTGTCTGTCTGTCTATCTATCTATCTATCTATCTATCTATCTATCTATCTATCTATCTATCATCTATCTATTATCTATCTTTTATCTGTCTATGAAAGAATAGTGTGTCTGTGTAAGCATGTAAGTTGAAGAGGGAGATTGTTGGACTCCCAAAAGATGAATGTGTCTATTAATGTATATATGTTTATCCATATTTGCTGCTGTAAAAGTTTTCCTGCTGGTTCAATAAAAGTTAATTGCTCTAAACTTCCTTCCTGTCTGGACATGGACTCTGGACAGGATAGAAAGAAGCCATTAATCCTTTACTTCATCCCCTGCTGTTAACCAACGTGTGTTAATTAGCCCACAGGCCTGCAGCTTCTAGCTTCAGAGTTACTTAAATTCAAGACAGGTAAAAGTTATTATATTAAACAACTGTTACTCTCCCAAGATCAAATCTTGCCCCTGTCAAGGGCTATCTTCCAGAGAGAGCCCCACCTGGGGCTTAGCTCCCCACAGTTGGAGGAAGTGTGTTACTGTGCAGTGGGCTTTGGGGTCTCCTAAGCTCAAGCATCACAGTGTGGCACACAGTCTCTTTCTGCTGCCTGAGGAGAGCTTTTACTTCTCTAGTACCATGTCTGCCAGCATGCTATGATGCTTCCCACAATGATGATAATGATGTAAACTTCTGAAACTGTAAGTCAGTGTCCTTTAAATATTTTCCTTTGTAAGAGTTGCCTTGGTCATGGTGTCTATTCACAGCAATGAAACCCTAAGACAAAAAGTATGTGTGCTTAAATGAATAAAACTTAAAACATGCAATTAGTGTTAAAAAAGATAGAAAATATCATTTAGAAATAAAAATACATCATACAGTTCAAATATATTCAGAAGAAACACAGTATGATAAGGCACATCCTCAAATACATGCAAACACTCATATATTAAAAACTAAAAATCATCCAATGAAATGGTTCAAAAATCAGAAAGCTATTTTAATAATTGGTGGAGTTTAGCACAATTCTGTAACTATATATACCTGGTGGCTTTACTTTTTAGTATTTGCTATTAATTAAGTTAATGTCTTTTATCCAAAACTTAAGTAAGTTTTTAAAAGTTTTATGGTGGAGTAGAGATGACAGAAAGAGAATACATGCACATATATGCACAAAAATCAAGAAGAAGAGAATGGAGAAAAAAAGGTTAAAAAAGGAAAATGAGCAAGGGCAGAGAAGAGAGACAAAGAGAGGAAAGAAGACAAAGGAGACATTCAAGAGTGGAAGTGTACAATGCCAGCAGTTGTACCTATTCTCTGTCAGCAAGCCATTTTCCCCTAAAGTAAATGAATATTCAGACAGCAGACTATGAACTGCCCTTAGCCTTCATTCTATATCTTTTCCCTTGGATTAATTCCCTTTTCTATGGTTTCCTTTAGCGGCTATGTTGAGATGTCTTCACTATATAACTTCAGGCATACAGAACTATTATGTGGCTTCTTGGTCATGATGTTTGTGTAGGAATAGAAACCCTGATTAAGACAGATCCCAATGTTTTCTTTTGATTTTCTCCTGGTTATAGCATCTTCAGCTGTGGAACAACCCTTTTCAGCATCACATCTAGTTGGAGCTTTCCCCAGAAGCAGAATATCTACCAATGGAGGAAGTGAGACTTATCCAACATTAGTAGTAAATTTGTGAAGGAAAATTCTCTGAATGACAAAGTAACTGTAGCACCACCATAAAGCGAGTTATTGTTTCTCATACTAAAGTCTTCTACATTTAACTAACTCCTCCAAGGAAAGAGAACATTACTGTAATAAATAAAAACATATTTTGTCAATTGGCCATTGATTAGGAAGCTTTCTGCTATTGTCATTAAAACCATGGTAATCAACTGAAAAAGAATGGGTTATTTTGGTACATTCTTTTGGAAGTCTCAATTTATTGACATTTTCCTATTGCTTTTGAGCCTGTGTCAAGAGTAAACAGCAAGAATTATGTGGTAGAGCAAAGCTGTTCACCCAATGATATTCAAGAAAAATACAGAAGACAGTCACCAAAGTCATAATATTCCCTCCAAGTGTATAATTATAGAGCTAAACAGAGATTTTTCAACAGAGGAATCTCTAATGGACAAGATGCACTTTAAAAAGGTTCATTGAAGGTGGAAGGGGACTGGATGGGAGAGGAGGTGGGGAAAAGAATGTGGTTGAGGAATCAAATGATCAGGTGTAGGGAGAGGGGGTAGAGAGAGGGCTGGGAGGGGACAGAAATTGGTGGGTGAGAACATCTCTGGGATGGGGGAGGATCCAGGGAGCACCTGGGGGTGACCCTTGCTAAGATTGCTAACAGTCAGTGATATGGAGCCTGAAGTGGCCACCTCCATTAGCTGGGAGGGATGAGGACACCAACCTACCTACACAACCTTCAACCCAAGATGTTTCCTGCCTACAATATATGCAAGGATAAAGATGGAGCAGAGCTTGAGGAAATGGCCATCCAATAATTGGCCAAACTTGAGACTCACTCCATGAAAGAGAACCAAACCATGACAATATTAATGATACTGTGCTATATTTGCTGACAGAAGCCTAGTAAAATTACCATCAGAGAAGCTTCACCCCCCACACAGATGGAAACAGATGCAGAGACCCACAGCCAAACCCTAGGCAGAGCTCAGGGAACTTTGTGGAAGAGGGCAGGAAAAGACTGAGGAAGACAGATGGGTCAAGGACACCACAAGACCTACATAGTCAACTAACTTGGGCTATTGGGCTATTCAGTCTCTCAGAGACTGAATCACCAATTCAAGATCATGGATGAACTGAATCTAGGCTCCTTGTACATGTATAGCAGATGTGCACCTCGCTCTTCATGTGGGACTGCCCCTAACTCTGTTGCCTGCCTTTGGATCCTTGGAGAGGGGACAATGGGAAGAGGGTAGGCTTAAGGGGATACTGGGAGGGATAGAGGGAGAGGGTCCTGTGGTTGGATGTATAGTGAGTAAATAAATAAATTAATGAAAAAAAGAAAACAAACATGGATCTAAATAATAACAATTAACAATGATAATAATATACAAATAAACAAAATAGAATAGGACAAAATAAACAAACAAATGGAAGAAACAAAAGCAAAAGAGTAAGAAAAAATGGATGCAGAGACAAACAGGTTTACCAATATTAAAACCAAAAATCAGGAGCCATAATGTATTCGAAGTATCTGTAATGTTAGAAAACTGGCATGAAAATAATTATGAGACAATGAACCTTCAAAGATGCCAATGAGTTCCTGTGGTGTTTGCCATTTATTCTTGGGTATGAGGCCTGGCATTAGAGTCTGTATTTGAAATAAGACTCTACTGGAGAAATTTGATTTTTCCTTGGTGAGCACTTATTAATTGAATATAAGTTATGGGTTAGATTTGGGCCTTGTGTCTTCTTTTAGCACTTGGACCTCATTTGGTGTATATCCCTGTAGGACCTGTGCCTGATGCCACAGCCTCTGTGAGTTCATATGTGCATCAGTCTTCTTTCCTTGGGATCCTCCATTTTATCTAGATTTTACAATCTTTCTGTCTCCTCTTAAACTGCACTCCCCTAAAGGCAGTGACTTCATGAAGGCATCCCATTAAGGAATGAGTGTTGCAAAATCTCCCACTTTCTACCCAGTTGTCGAGGCGTGAGTCTCTGTATTTGTTCCCATCTTTTGCAAGAGGAAGCTTCTCTGATGATGGCTGAGCAAGGGACTGATCAGTAAGAATATAGAGTGTTGTTAGGAGTCATTTTATTGCTGCAATCCCTTAGCAGAACAGTATTATTTGTTTTTATCTAGTCCCTGGCCTATTAAGTCTTACATTGTCTGCCACTTGATTGGTATCAGAATTGGGTTCCATCTCATGGAGTGGGCATTAAATCCAATTGGATTATTGGCTGGTTACTCCCACAAAGTTTGTACCACCATGACTCTAGTTTGTAGATTACCATTGTAGAGTAAAGGTTTTGTAGCTGGGCTTGTGTTTATGTTTCTCCTTTGGAAACAGACACATACCTTCCATGAACAATAGTCAGAAGGGATGAAGGCTCTAGGTAGGCACCAGCTCAACTTCTCAGCATAAGTGAGTTGTGTAGGTGTTGTCTTAGGTGATAGATAGAGGTTTACCATCAATTTTTATGGAGAACAGCCTTAGTAATAGCCTGGGTTGTTTCATGATCTCCATGGACCACTTTGGTTAACAACTTTATTGGATGCACTGTAAACTTCATTTATTGATAAGAGACATCCAGTTATTTATCCAGATGTCTATTTTGCTATTTGTATACTAGTATACATTTTAGAAAGTGTCTACTATACTAGGTTTCCTTATGACCTTTTCAAATGACCCTTAGTTTTCATTTTTCTTGTTGTATTCACTCCCTCGATCCCCTCTTCTCACCCTCTCCACAGTTGAAACAGTTCTTGAATGTTCAAGAGTAAAATTGCCAGCATATAATGATTGCCTGACATTTCAAGCTTTAAAGACTTTTTCTGAGGGACTGAACTTTATTTAATATTTGAATAAAAACAATTTCTGTAAATCAAGGTTTATTTCACCATGTGGCAGTGAACTTTTTTTTAAAACAGGTGAATTATACAAAGCAAAAAATTAGCACAAAAAACACTTTTCAGTTCTGACTCTCCTCTGATGTGATAAATTAATCCTGAGCTGTTACACAATGATTAATATATCAACAATGTTCTGCTTTTCAGACATCACATTATAATATTAGTTTTTTTAAAGATACCTGAGCTCAAGCAACTCTTGTTATTAGAATAATGTGTCTTAATATCATGTTTTTCTCCTGTTTATTTTATTTCTTTTGTGGGGAAAATACAGATTTAATATTTAGAAAATAAAAGTTATGCCCCTGTGGATTTTTCTTTATAGTTTTATGATTGTGACTTAATCTTGTTTATGTGCATTTACTGATTATGTTTTCTTCTTCAGGCACTAAGGAACTCAGAGCCTTGGGCAGAGATGGTAAGAACTCCATCACTGAGCTATCTTCCCAGCTCCAGAGTTAGTTATAACTCAGCCCTTTTTTATAGTAAGTAATATGATTGTTTCCAAGCTTATAGTACAATGCATTAGTTACTTAATTCAGCACCAAAATATTTTATGTTATAATGTGAAATATATTATTGAAATGAATATATATTTTGTACAGCTGTTAAGAATGATTTGCTTCTCTCTTTCCAATGGTATGTTTGTTGCTAGCATCCTAGTTCAGTTCGAGTTCAGATAGCCACATTGCTGAGAATTTATGGGTATAGCTTCTGACTGACATTCCTGGGAAACGCAATCTCACAGAAACATTTCTGCTCCTCTGGCTCTTAAAATCATTCCAGCCTGTCTTACAGATTCCTGATTTCATAGGGCCTTAACCCTGTACAAAGAACTAAAGAGAACTAAAATATGCCGAGAGTTAGAAAAATAATCTCCCCCAGGAAATAGCACACCACTTGGATATGCAGCACCAACTGGTCAGCCCTGCAAACATACATAGAAGTAAATTACAAACTGAACATTTTGTACTTATAAACTTAACTGTACTCACATGCACATAGATATATGTATATAACAGCTAAAGAAAACAAATGGTGAATTTGCTAGAGAGAAGCAGAGGGCTCTGGAGGGAGAACAGTGGAGGCAGAGAAGATGTAATTACATTATAGTCTCAAAAATAAAATCATAATTAAAATGCATGATATATTTTAAATAATATATTTTCATACTCTATTTAACATACTAAAAGTTACTGAAATTTTGTTTGAGTACTTTTTTTTTTCTGTAATTGAGTGACTACATTAAGAAAATTTGTCCAAGAATATAATAAAAATAATTTTAACTGTTTAAAGAATTCATTGAGTAAATATATAAATGCAGAAGTTTGACATATTTAATAAAAACAAATAATCAATTCATTAACCAGTCTAGAAAAGGACTAATTGTTCTCAGATACAAATTTAGTTGTAACTACTCTTGAACATTTATTGTACAAAACTGAAATTAATTACTTTGTTCCGTAGCCATAATTCTCTCAATTTGCGACAGTCAACCATTAAAATGGAGAATGAAATGAAAAGTACAGGACTAGTTGAAAGAATTTCAAGAAGAAACAGAGAATGATAATGAGTACATACATTGTCATTGCTGAAGGGATGAGGGTTGGGGGGTGGGAGTTAGAGTTGTGTATGGAAACGGAGGTTGTCAACTGCCCTGCCCATCACTGACACCCACTGTAAATCACTTCCTAACACTTTTGACTTCTTGATATATGGGAACCTGTCAGTCCTCACTAAAATACCCACTTGTGAGCTAACATATAAAGCTGCTCCCAAATGGGTTTAGACAAGTGTGATGGAGAAGAGAGTATCATGCTCATTCCATCTTCATTGTGGTAAGTTAGTGTGGTACTCTGCCCAGCAGGAAGCTCATATAAGCCTAGACATGTTTGCAGCTGTGTGCAATGTAGTGAATGGAAACTGAAAATCTCCAGGATTTCCACAGAAAAGTCATGAATATTCAGACTCTTGTATGTTCATTCAAACTCATATGTCTCTCTTTATCGAAGGTTCTCCTTCCTATGATGTAGTCTACTGTACTTCCTATAACAAATTTTCATTTTATTTTATTTTATTTTATTTTATTTTATTTTATTTCATTGTAAAACATTTTATATTTCGACAGAATCTCTCACTATATAACTCAGGCTATATACAAAGTCACAAGTCTTCTGCCCCAGCTTCCCAAATGCTGATATTACAGGTGAAATCCATCATGATTGGAAAACTTTTACTCTTGTTTTGATAAAAAATATTATTTGAGCACAAAGTTTATGAAAACGGGCAATGTGTGGCTGACATCTGTTGATCACATAATTTAATTTTAATGACTCTGTGTGTTCCACCTCCCCCATATGGCTCCAGGCTGGCAGTTCAGACCTGATGCCCCTGAAGGCTTGCCACAGGAAGCCACAGACAGCATGGTTCTCCAGCTAGGCTGGCTCCTTTTGTTATGCAACTACCGCCGCCAGCCTCCAAGTCTCTGCTGCTGGCCTGCCCAGAGCTGCCCAGATGTTCCAGAAAGAAGACAGCAGCTCCACGTGGTCTTCAAGATGGAGCCTGGGGCCCCGGGAACAGGATGGCGGGCGGATGGAAAGCCCTGCTATAACCTAAGACTCTAAGCATTAAACCTAAGGGCCTTGATCAGAGAATTTGTCTTGGCCTCCATTATTTCTTTCGACCGTTCACTACTTTTTTTTCACTCCTATACAGCTCCAGCTACCTCCTCAGGAACCCATATAGCATAAGCCACAGGCGGTCTTACAGAATCCCACAACTCTGAGCAAATATTTTGTGAATTGCTTAAGTATTATGTAATGGAATTCATCGAAATAGTGGACAAATAAAAGTAAGAACAATTTATATTTTAGGAATAGTTATTCTTCCATTATGTTGTTTCCCTGTGACAAATACTACCCTAGGAAAATATTGAGGCTTCATCTGAATCCTTTTGCTGCTCTTCACTGAAGATTCTGGATGATTTGATGGGTTTTTAATTATATTGCCAAATAAAAACTAAAAATAACCTAGAATGGTATCAAATTGAGATATCAAGCACTTTCAATAAATATGAATCATAAGAAATATCACTAATCAATATTATTTTCTTAGAACCTTTGTATAAAAGAGTATCTTAGGTGAGGTGACACAGTCACAAAGGAACAAACAGGTAGGTACTCACTGATAAGTGGATATTGGCCCCAAATTCAGAATACCCAAGACTCAATTCATAGACCACATGAAGCCTAAGAAGGAAGATCAAAATGTAGATGCTTCAGAGATTTTTAGAAGGGTAAACAAAATACTCACAGGAGGAAATATGGAGACAAAGTATGGGGCAGAGACTGAAGGAAAGGCCATCTAGAGACTGCTCCACCTGGGGATCCATCTCATATACAGCCAACAAACTCAGACATTATTGTTGATGCTGGGAATTGCTTGCTGACAGGACCCTGATATAGTTGTCTCCTGAGAGGCTCTGCCGGAGCCTGACAAATATAGAGAAGGAACTCTGTAGCCAACCATTGGACTGAGCTCAGGGTTCCCTGAAGGAGGAGTTGGAGAGGAGACTGAAGGAGATGAGGAGGTTTGCAGCCCCATGGAGAGAGCAAGAGTGTCAACAGGCCAGACCCTCCGGAGCTCCCGAGGACTGGGCCACCAACCAATGAGTACACATGGAGTGACCCATGGCGCTAGCCACATATGTGTCAGAAGATGGCCTTGTTGGACATCAGGGGAAGGCGAGGCTATCAGACCTGAGGGTGTTTACTGCCCCAGTGTAGGGGAATGCCAGGACAGAATGATGGGAGTTGGTGGGTGGGAGAGGATCTTCACAGCAGCATGGGGATGTGGGATGGGATGGGGATGGGGGGTTTCCAAAGGGGAGACCTGGAAAGGGGAGGACATTTGAAATGTAAATAAAGAAAATATCGGAGGGTTGGGGATGAGAAGACTAGAGAAAATATGTTAATTACTGTAAGTGCTCTCTGAAATAAATAATCTAACATTTAAAAAAAAGATTAAAAAAAAGACTAACTTAGGAATAGAATTAAAAGATAAAATATAGAAACTTGGAAAGTATCTGTGTTTCCTGAGATATTGTAGATAGAGGGAGGAAGGGTGATTACAGTTCAATATATTGACCTCAGGTAAAAAGAAACGTCTCAATGAGAAGGGACATGACTTGTCACGTGTTCTAATGTCCTGTTCACTGTCAGTGTTCAAAAGGGAACATCTGTGCCAGAGAGATAGCTCAGCTTTCAGAGCACTTTCTGCTCTGCAAAGGACCAGGTTCAGTTACCAGTATCCACATGACAGCTCACAATTGCCTGAGATGTCAGTTTAAGGAGACTCAATACCTTTGTCTGTACTCTGTAAACTCCTCCACACTCATAATGTGTACATATCCAGGTAGGATCATGCACATACATTTAAATAATAAACTAAATGAACCTTTTAAGAGAGGGAGAATAGTTATTTTAACCTCCTGTGAGTATAAGGGACATGCAGGAGTATTTTATTTTCCTCTGTATGACACATTGTCCACAAATATTACAACAGAATTGATTATATAGGAAAAATTGAAAATAAACAATATGTTATGGATCAATGTTATTTCTATATAATGCTAACAAATTGACTTTGAGAATAGATTAAGCTTTTGCTCTTTGACTACAGTCCTGAATGGTTTCTTTCATTATTTTTTTTTTTTTTTGACAAGGGCCAAGGACAATTTGATGCCACCACTTCTTCTGGATCACTTACCATTAGTGACCTATAAATATGGTGGAATCAGTAACTATTATCCTGTAGTGGCCAGGATTTTATGAGTCAAACTTCTGCCCCTCATTCCATCTCACCTGAGTCAAATGGAATGCCTCGGTACATCTCATGACAACTTATATAGCTTGATGGCTTAGTTTGCCCAGTGGATAATTGGATTGCAATAATTCATACTTAATATTGTCCTACAAATGCCCTGTCCCTGCAATCCATTCATCACACAAACTTCCACGGCCAAAAACCTCTTACAATACTGATGCTTTATCCCCATCAAAAATAATCACACAAATGTTCACATAAAGTGAGGAAATATCTCAGTGTCATTTTTACCTTTTCAGAAAAAAGTCTCAGTGCAATTGCAGGGAAATGAAAAATTTTACCCAGTCAATGCCATGCACCACTCTGAAACAATTTTATTTGGGATCTGGATCTTTTCTACTCTATAAAGAAGCCAGAAAACATATCTTATTGCCTGCATCTTTTTAAGTATGCACACCACAGTGTTCTTAAGGTTGCCTAGCAACCACAAAATCATGAGATAGTAGAATTATAAAGCCCAGTAAAATAAGCAGTTACATTGGCATACTTACACTGAGAGGGAACATGCTGGCTTGGTCACCCTACATGCTTTTGAGACTTAGAATAGTCATTGTGAAAATTGTGGGCCAATTTCATTAAAGTATCCTTAGTCATCAAATCCTGCTGTATTATCATGTAGAGGAATATCACTGAATGATTTCTATACATAGTCATTCATCATATTATTTCCCAGGCTTTACAATGGTTTCAATGAGCAGTTTACTGTTAAAATAAATGTATGTAAGAACGAATCTACCAGATATTCTGAACATCTTTCTCAACCATTATAACATTAAAGGTAAGATTCAGCCTGTGCTATTTCTCTATGTTATGTATTTTGCAAATTCTGTAAATGACGTTCAATTAATGTGAGATGTTTCCAGAGATTGTGTTAAAAGTTTGTTCAATTTAAACCAAGTAACAAAATATCCCTATTCATTTATAGTAGCAAGTGCTCAACTAATATAAGCTAATTGAATACCTATCCAATTAATTTCAAAAAGAAAAAGTTACCCTCATATAGTAAGGAATAAATATTTATGTTTTTTTCAGTCCAGAATCCAAATATTGTAAATGAGGTCACTTTCCAGTCTTCTAATGAAGTTATGAGTCTATACATACATGTATATATGCATGCATACATATATAATACATGCATCCACCCATCTGTGCAGACATCCATACATGCAGCCATCCTTTTACCCATTCATATATCCTCAATGCATCTGTTTGACCATCCCTCCTCTCATTAATCCATTAAGTGTTTATATTTGACACTAATATAAGACTAAGGAAAGAAATGTATAGATGTTATAACACATAAACATATAAAAAATATCACCACAGAAATACACAGCCATTTGAAAATGTAGAATTAGCAGCATTCCTTTGGTGAGATCTCCATTGAACTGACTGGGGAGCTGCCATGTCTTGCCTTGTGTTTGGCATGATGAGCAGTCAACACCATGTGGTATAAAGAAATTGTAAAAAAAGTGCCATTGTGTGTTTGAATATGGATTCCAATGGGGGAGAAGTAGTTGCAATTAGGACCTGCCAGGAAATAGTTCATGTGATACATGCTGCTGGGATTTGAACCAGGTGAAAAGAGAAAGAAAAACAGGCCTAGGGAGCTCAATTTAGCACCTACTTATAAATCAATGGTTCTCAAAAATAAATAGAATTAATCAATATATACCAAACACGGATTAAATAAAGTATGGCAAACATTGATTAAATAAAGAACCTTAAGTTTTTTGACATGTCCATTCTGATCTTCTGCTATTCTTCTGATGTTCCTCATTCCTCCATTAAACTGTTACACCACGTATGCTAACTACTACACTGAAAGATTCATTCCTCATACAGCTTTGATACTTGGTATTTGCATTTCTCACACAGAGTGTTAGAATGAGTGCTGCCACAGCTCTCACCAATTCCAGCAAGGGATCTTCGTACTCTATCAGCTTTCAGAACCCACATTCCTGACACTGCAATATCTTCACTGGTGCACTTGAAGTATGTAGGTGATATTATATCACAAATGTATCAATATTATATATATATTTTCTAATAATAGTTTAACCATTTTTCAGTACTATGCCTGGAAGCAACATTTTAAACATGTATCTTCATCAGGTTTAATTATGTGTAGTTATTTGTGTCTGTGTGTTGATAGGTACAAAAAGGACAGTTGTCATGGAGGCCAGAAACATTTTATCACCTGGACCTGGAGTCACAGCTGGTTGTGACTGGCATGGTTCTGATAATTGAACATTGGTTCTCTAGAAGAGCAACAGATGCTCTTAACCACTGAGCATTCTACTAAGCTCAATATTTGATCCTTTATTGGTTGTTAGTAAAGTGTCAGCAAGAAATATATATCATATTGAAATGGGAGGGCAGTTAAGGAGATGCTAAGTACAAGGACAGGCAGGGAAGCCTCAGAAACATCGTAATTTCCTGAGGTTGATAGGAATAAATAACCGATAACCCTCATCCTCCAGAGGCAAGAACAGAAAGGGGGCTATTCAGATCAATGTCAGAAGTCCCTGTCCAGTGAGTTTGTCTGACAGGAGTTACTGAAGGTCTTTTCTTTCTTTCTTCCCCTGCCCCTTGGATTATGGCCACTTGCTTCAGGTGATTGGATTTGCATGGTTCATATAATATTTTTAAATTATTTGCACTGATTTTTACTTTTGAAAATGGGTTTGAATGTCCTGGGGAATTTGGAATTCATCTATCTGTGCAATCCAACCCAGAACATAAGATTTAATTTTTCTGTGGTAATCTTTTTTTTTTTTTTATTTCCTGGTTGACTTCCTCTTGTGAGCTAGGAAAGCGACAGAGTAGTCCCACTGAATGGTGAAGATACTATACAATTTGACAGCAGCTCTACCAAATTAATATGTGAAAAATCAAATTGGAAAGATTCATGTAAGACAGAGTGTTGTCTGAGAAGTATTGACATGGTAAAATGAGGTCAGGCAACTGAAAGCAATTGAGCAGAATAAAATCGATGGTGAGAATGCCAGGAATGACTGCCACTTGATTCTGAGTGACATTTTTGTTTTTTTTTTTTCCCTAGGGAAGTCAGAAGTAGGTGAATTACTAACAAATTCCCTTAAACAAATGAACATAAAGTCACTGAACAATGAGACAGATTAATTTAGTATCACTTATACAATATGAAAATACTTTTACTGCTAATGGTCGCATTATAAATATGGTAACAAATGCTAAAAATAGAATATTATCACATGCTTATAATTTCATCTGAAATAAGAAAGAAAATTTAGAAAATAAGCAGGTGGCTTTACAGGATATTTTGAGTAGTTCAAGTTTTCTAGTCTGACTAAAATGTTAAAATGAAAATGAATATGGCATTTTTTCTCATATAGATCAAAATTTAAATAAACTTATAAAATATTTCAAGTAAACATAGGCTCATGGTAGAAAAAAAAAAGTAGAGGGAGCTTGCGAGATGACTAAGTAGGTAAAAGTGCCCACTATTCTTCCTGATGAATCAGGCTCAATTCCCAGCAACCACATGCACCTCAAAACCATTTTAATTCCAGTCTCAGAGGATCATTGTTCTTGTTTTGGCCCCCACTGTCACCAAACAAGCATGTAGTACATGGACATACAGGTAGCAAACACTCATATACAAATGTGAGTATGCACAGTATGTCCTCTATTTCTGGCCTGACAATGTTTATGTGTAAATATTCTAAAGTTTATAATTTAGGAATATCTATATAGTTTGTTTTATAAAATCCTACATGAAGTACATTGTTTACAAATTCATATATTAATTTTATATATAGATTGTGTCATTAGCATATAATACAAAACTTTTTTTTCTCAAAGCTTATGGGCTGAAATCTTATAATTTTGTAGAAAGGAGGGTATCATTATGCACTGGTAGGTGGAGGAAGAGCCAGTGAGAGGCTTGGATGAAATGGCTGGTGAGCTGTGACACCTCTAGCCTCTGTTCCACTCATTCTTTATAGGTTTATATTGATTATTTTCTTCTACTATGGTTTGAATGGGGCTTCCTCCTAGTATATATCTACTATCCCTAAATTCATAAATTGAAGCTTCCCAGACTGGTAGTAAGAAATTTGTCTTGGGGATAGAGTAATGTCATGAGAATTTTGTTGTTATAAATGGGATTGGTTATAGTTTCCTATAAAGTCATAGTCTTTAAGGCAAAGGATGAGCCCTCATCAGACACCAAATGACTTGCACTTTCATCTGATACTTCTTACAACATTGAACAATAAGTTTATTTTATAGTTTATAACTAACCCAGTCTAAGGCAGACTTTTAGGAATAGAAACTCGAAATACAGACACTAGATTCAGTACTAAGTTCTGTAGTAAATGAGAGAATATATGGGCGCTACTTAGCAGCTGGGTAACTGGTAAAGAATGGATGCATTCTGAAGCTGCTGAACCAGTGTTGCTGAAATAGGATGTGAAAGCAATTTTAGTGAGATCTCAGAAGAGTAGGAAAACTGTGGAAGAAACATCTGCTACCTTCAAAGTCATGAATAGGATGCTAGTTGTAGAGACACGGAAGGTAAAGGTCATGTTAATGGCATTCCAATGTTAGTAGCACTCTTAAAACTGGATGAAAGACAACTCTTGTGCAGCCAGAACTTGTGAGTGATGAAATAAGATACTTGATAGAAAAGAATCACTCACAAAGGTTTATAGGAATAACTTCTATTCCCATGACTGCTTGTGGAATAAATTCAAGAGGTAAGCAGTTACTTAAAGGAAAAATCTACAAGCCAAAGGAAGCAGAACTTAAAGATCTGAAAAATATTCAATCTGCTTTGTATATCTTATAACAGATGAGATAGCATATCTGAGAAAAAAGACCCAGACTATATATCAAAAGTCCATAAGGATAACTTCTGTGCCATTCAGAAAGATGAACAAAAGTGACCACAAATGTCATTTTGAGATTGTTTATTCCGATACTCACTTCCCAGCAGTCTAGAGCTTTAATGCAAACATTTCCAAATGAGAGGTCCAGGCTGCCTCCATGAATTTGGGACTTGCTGCTACGTAGTCCCCTATATTTCTTCCTATACATTAATAACACAATCGTCATCTGTCCTATATAATTCTAGTATGACAAGGTATATACATAAGTGACTGCTTCTTTTGAGGGTCTAGGTAGTAAACCTTGTGTTTGTCCACATGCTACAACTGTCTAGGAACAGAGTAAAACAGCTGTGGGAGATTGATTACCCCAACCTAGATTTCATAGAATGCCCTATATAGCTTCAAGTGCTGGGCAAATATCTTTCCCATGCTGGGAAGTCAACACTGGAACCTTGTTTGGTGGGCAATTAAAGCTGAATTGTTCTTGATACCACAGAATCATAAAGTCATTAACTTGGACTTCTATGCCAATGTAAAGCTGAGTACCCATTATCAAAGTGACAAATCTGTAGTGAGGCTAGCACATTGGGGACCCAACTACTGCCCTAGTGACTTGGGCAATTGACTCAAAGGGTTAGATAATAGTATTCTCAAGTTTTATGACTTGCTCTTGCAGTGTTGATGCCTTGGACTTAGGAACTGTTATCTCTGTAACCTTTCTCATTTATCCTAGTTACAATGGAATGGCCTGTCTTATATGCCTGTCTCACTGCCTTATTGGGGAAACATGTAACTTGGCTGATCTCACATTTGGAGAGTAGTTTGCCTCAGGAAAAAGAGTGCCTTGAGTTTCACTAAAATATGTTTGATATTATTTTGAGACAAGACTCTGAGATTGAGATTTTGGAATTGATGCCAGGTAAGCTAAGGTTTGGAGAAAAAGTGGTATGGGATATTTGTGTCTTGCTTTACAGAAGTAAGAATCAGGGTTACAATGATTAGAATGAGTACGTCCAACTGCCTGATTTGTATTTTAAATGAATCTCTCAATGTGGTATTAAACAGTGGGGCTTCTTGGAGATGGATATGCCATGAGAAAGATCTGCCGTTAAGAATGAGATAATTGTATACAAATAAGAGACCCAAGGGAATGCTGGTAACTTTTAACAAGTGAACATGATAACAGAATGTTCCACATAGGCATAATAAATAGGACACGTTAAAAACATGACCTTGTCGTTCCTAGCCTTGGCTATTCATGAACCTCTTTTGTTTACATATGTCCTTGTCTACATATGCAAAAACAAACTTTTACATCATGTAAGCTAAACAAAGAACAAGAAGTTATCTTTCTTTTTACCCAAATGTATACACCATATTCTGGAATAATGATGGGCACATATTGATTAGGTGAATTGGTAAAAGTCAGTTTCTTTTTCAAAAGAACTCCCAGGGGTCTAGGTTAGTTGACTCTGTTGATCTTCCTATGGAGTTTCCTTCCTCTTTAGAACCTTCAATCCTTCCCACAACTCTTCCTTAATTGTCTGCAACCTCTGCCCAATGTTTGGCTATCAGTATCTGCTTCAATTTCAGTCAGCTGCTGGGTAGATCCTCTCAGAAGACAGTTATGAGAGGTTCCTGTCTGCAAGAATACGAGAATAAGCAATAGTGTCAGGGACTGGTGCTTGCCCATGGGAGGGTTTTCATGTTGGGACAGTTATTGATTCAATTTTCCCTCACTCTGTTCCATCCCTGCATTTCTTTTGGGCAGGACAAATTTTGGACCAAAACTTGTGGGTAGTTTTGTGTCTTTTATTCTTCCACTGTGGGTCCTGCCTGACTATAGCAGGTAGCCTCTTCTGGTTCCACATCTCTACTGTTAGACATCTTCTCTTATGTCATATGTATTAACTCCCCTATATGCCCCTGCCCTGGATGGCTTAAGATTTCTATTTATTGGCCTGGCCCTCTGGGCCTCTGTGATGGTTCTACCTACACCTGATCCTGCCGCTCCATTTCCAGCTCATTTCTCCCACCAAGTTCCCTGCCTCCCTCTACCTCCTATGGCTATTTTGTTTCACCTTCTAAGTGTGATTCAAGCATCATTGCTTGCTCTTCCTTCTTGTTTAACTTCTTAGGCTATGGGGTTGGAATATCATGGGTAGTTTGTATTTTCGGGCTAATATCCACTTATTGGTAAGTATATACCATGTATGCCCTTTTGGGTCTGGGCTATTATCCACAGGATGCTATTTTCTAGTTCCATTCATTTGCCTGAAATTTTTCTGATGTTCTATTTATTTATTTATTTATTTATTTATTTATTTATTTATTTAAGAAAGAATGAGCTTAGCTGGGCATGTGGTGCAAGCCTTTAATCCCAGTACTGGGGAGGCAGGCAGAGGCAGGCAGATTTATGAGTTCGAGGCCAACCTGGTCTACAAAGTGAATTCCAGGACAGCCAGGGCTACACAGAGAAACCCTGTCTCGAAAAAACAAAACAAAACAAAAAACAAAAACAACAACAAAAAAAGAATGAGCTTACTTTTTTTTCTATAGTTAGTATGTGAAGGGATCTTAACAAGAATGGGAGCCTGTCAGTTTTAATGTCTCAGGAATGTGGGAGCAGCAAGTGACTATAAAACTTAAATTTCTGTGCCCAGTGATCCCATCCTTATAAGACTGCACCGCCTAAGGTTCTACAACTTTTCAAATAAGCACCAGCAGCTGGAGACCAAGTGCTCAAACCCATGAACCTATAGGAGCATTTCACATCCAAAGCACATCATTTGTCCATGTATGTAGAGATGTCTCCATTTGGCCACATGTGTGGGTGTGAACATTCAGACCATCTTCCCAGAACAACTTTGCATATATGAACAGGTACAGACTATCTGTATAGTCTGGTACATGTGTACAGGTGTATGCTACCTGTGTCGTCGGTCACATGTATGTGTGTGTGTGTGTGTGTGTGTGTGTGTGTGTGTGTGTATGTCTGTGTGTGTGTGTTCATATTGTTTTCAGAGGAGATCAGAAATGTGTTGCTTTTGTGTGGTTTGCACTAGAACTGCAGGGTATGGTGCATGGGCTGAGAAGTGAACATTACAAGAAGAGTGACTTTCACCTCTAGGTACTGGAAACCGATGTAAGTAGCTCTCTTGATGTGATAAGCACTTGCCCCTGCTAATCTCCCCTTCTGGGAGATAGTAAGTCTCACTTGGGTCTATGGGTCAAAGGTTTCTATTGTGTGTATCTAACTCAGAGTTTTGTACTTCTAATTAGAGGTATTCTTCTTAGACCCAGTGTACAGTTTCCTGAGTCTTGTCCTGTTTTCTTTGAGTAGAGCTTGAAGGGAAGAATTTTAGCCTCCAGTGCTGCCTGGGTAGTGGTTGACTTTCTTTTTAATGGCTTTGGATATGGGAGGAAAGAAGATTGTTTTTCAGCACCTATTTTTCAAATGGCCTGAGATTCTTGTTTTATGGACTTGCCAATCCTTCCGGGGATCCACCCTATGTTGGTTGTGATTGTTTTCAAGTATATTTTATGTTGTTTGTTTGTTTGTTTGTTTTTGGTCTCTTCCTGTCCCTGTACCAGCACATGACATACCCCTCTCACCTATGTTCTGCTCTCTGTAAACTGTATAAGAGAATAGGATGAGAATTTTAAGGTCCTTTTAAGCAAGGCTTCCTGTGTCTTCTGTATATAACCAAACCCCAACAAATGTACAACATGAAAAAAAAAAATGTCTGTAGCTTTGCTAGATGCACAGGGATTTCAGACTCTTCTCTCTCTCTCTCTCTCTCTCTCTCTCTCTCTCTCTCTCTCTTGTGCAATGCCAAATTCTTTTTCTTTTTTGACTTTGTTGGTTATTTTCTTTATTTACATTTCAAATGTTATCCCCTTTCCTGGTTTCCCTTCTGAAAACTCCCTGCCCCTACCACCTCCCCTTTTCTCTTGCTCACCAACCCATCCACTCCAGCTTCCTGGCCCTGGCATTACCTTACACTGGGGCATAGAGCCTTCACAGAACCAAAGGCCTCTTATCCCATTGATGTCCTACTAGGCCATCCACTGCTACATGTGCAGTGCAGTTAGAGTCATGAGTCCCACCATGTGTACTCTTCAGTTGGTGGTTTAGTCCCTGAGAGCTCTGGGGTACTGGTTAGTTCATATTATGCTTCCTCCTTTAGGGCTGCAAACCCCCTCAACTCCTTGGGTACTTCCTCTAGCTCCTTCATTGTATATTCTGTGCTCAGGCCCATGGATGGTTGTGAGCATCCACTTTTGTATTTTTCAGGCACTGGCAGAGCCTCTCAGGAGAAAGCTATATCAGGCTCCTGTCAGCAAGAACTTGTTGGTATCTACAATAGTATCTGGGTTTGGTGATCGTATATGGGATGGATCCCAGGTGGGGCAGTATCTGTATGGTCATTCGTTCCATCTCTGCTCCACACTTTGTCTCTGTACGTTCTTCCATCAGAGTTTTGTTCCCCCTGCTAAGAAGGATCGAAGTATCCACACTTTGGTCTTTCTTATTATTGAGTTTCATGTGGTTTGTGAATTTTATCTTGGGTATTCTGAGCTCTTGGGCTAGTATACACTTTTCAGTGAGTGCATATCATGTGACTTCTTTTGTGACTGGGTAACCACACTCAGGATGATATCCTGCAGATCCACCCATTTGCCTAAGAATTTCATAAATTCATTTTTTAATAGCTGAGTAGAACTCAAATGAGTAAATGTACCACATTTTCTGTATCCATTCTTCTGTTGAGGGATATCTGGGTTCTTTCCAGCTTCTGCCTATTATAAATAAGGGTGCTATGAACACAGTGGAGCATGTGTCCTTATTACCAGTTGTACCATCTTCTGGGTATATACCCAGGAGTGGTATTACTGGGTCCTCAGGTAGTACTATGTCCAATATTCTGAGGAACTACCAAACTGATTTCCAGAGTAGGTGTACCAGCTTGCAATCCCACCAGCAATAGAGGAGGTGTTCCTCGTTCTCCACATCCTAACCAATATCTGCTGTCACCTGAGGTTTTGATCTTAGCCATTCTGACTGGTGTGACATGGAATCTCAAGGTTGTTTTTATTTACTAAGGATATTGAACATTTTTTTAAGTGCTTCTCAGCCCTTCTGTATTCCTCAGTTGATAATTCTTTGTTTAGATCTGTACACCATTTTCAATAGGGTTATTTGGTTTTCCGGGGTCTAATTTCTTGAGTTCTTTGTATAAAAGTCTCCCAACAAAAATAAGCCCAAGACCAGATGGTTTTAGTGCAGAATTCTATCAGACCTCCAAAGAAGACTTCATACCAATTCTCTTCAAACTATTCCACAAAATAGAAACAGAAGGAACATTACCCAATTCCTTCCATGAAGCCACAATTATTCTTATGCATAAACCATGCAAAGACCAAACAAAGAAAGGCAACTTTAGACCAATTTCCCTTATGAATATCGAGACATTGGAAATCTTAATGAGGGTTGGCAAGATGACTCATCCAGTAAAGCTGCTAATTCCTGTACTGTGCATGACAGTGTTGAACTTACTCCAGACAAAAGAACTCTTTACCTTGGAATCTGTGTGCCAACCAGCTAAAGTTACTCTTTTTAGTGCCTTTCCTTGTGTATAATTTTTATGCAGTATTTACAAAAAAAGCAACATTTAGAAAATAAACAACAAATCTGAATGTGTTTTCCTTTTCTCATAAAAATCTATACTTATCACTTTTCTATTTCTTTTTAGGGACCTTTTTTGTTTGCACTTTGAAAGTGAAAAAGTCAGTACAAGATGAATAAGCTTAATAGAAACTGGGAAAAAGGAGTAGAGCATTTTCTAGGTTGAGTGACTTTATTGCTTTAATATGTAATAATTTTGGGGAGAATTTACACATTTTAGCTGCTCAGGAGAGGTAGAAAGGAACACTATGACTCATGCATATTGCTCCTAATCTCTGTCTCTAACAAATGTTTCCATGTGTTTGTTTGATGACCTTTGCTGGGAGCTTTTGGTAATAAGGCTCAGAATTAAGACATCAGCAGACAGTGTGCACAGATGGGCTTCTGCTGATATTCCAGAAATATAATATCTTTATCCTCCAGCAATTTCTCCACAAATCCAGGCCACCTTTCTGTTTCACAAATAACTTGCTTTCAAATGCTGCTGCTATTATTTTGTCATGATTAAAAAATTATCCCATAATTTTTGAACTCTGAAAAAATTCTATAACTATAATGTATAAATAAGAACCAACTTCTTCCTCCTAAGGTGGGCAATATATATTTTTCCTTGATCAGAACCACTGAATTTCATCAGGATCATTTTCACTTTCTGGAAAGCTCCTTTACATTGCACTACTACAGATCCAAAAATGAATTAGCCACTGCCTTGAGTCACCTTTGGAAATTAAGTTTCTGTATTTGTTCTATCTCTGGGAGTTGAGCAATAGGTTTCATTTTAGCTGGAGGGAAGCTATACTTCCAGAAATAAGTTTTCCCTAGCAGTCTCTCCACAGACCTACCTCATGTGATCAAAAGTAACTAATAAACAAGAAAACAAAACTACCTGAGTTGCTCAAGGCCATGAAGAAATTAGAGGGAATCATAGAAAATTGGTTAGTGGGATTTAAACAAATGTTTGGGCCCTGTCTGCTTTCAATTTTGTATTTAGATATGTGTTTCTCTCTCTCTCTCTCTCTCTCTCTCTCTCTCTCTGTGTGTGTGTGTGTGTGTGTGTGTGTGAGTTTGTCTCTCTGTATGAGCATATATGTTTACATATAGAAGTGGGAATGTCTAAGAAATAAATCATATCACATCTATTTCACATGCAAATCCAGTGTCTCACAAAAAATAAAAGATCTTTTTCTGTTTGGTTTATTTTACTCCTGTGCCAGTTAGAGTTTTGTTAAGCTCACACAAGATAGAGTCAACTGAAAAGAAGGAACCTCAGATGAGAAAATATCTCTTCTACATCAGACTGTAGTTGTTAATTTCTTGATTAATAATTTATATGGAGGATTCAGCCCACTGTGGGTGGTATAATACATGAGTAATTGTTCTGGGATATATGAAAAACAAACCAAGTTGAGATAGATGCTCTTAAGCAGTGTTCATCCTTACCCTCTGCATTATCCATGCCTCCAGGTTCCTACCCTGAATTCACTCAGTTCAAAGACTGTGGCTGAGAAGAGTAAAACAAAACAATGCCCTCTTTCCCATATTGCACATATGGGTTGCGTATGTATTTAAGGAGCACTACATGATGGGTACACTAACATTAATCTTCTCTTAAGATGTAATATGATCTTGCACATTGGGTAATCTTATTGTGCCCTGAGTACATAAAGATAAAAGGCAAGAAACTGTTGGAATAGACAATCAGAGCTGCCCTAAACATTATACTATTGCCTGTTGAATCATATAGAAAAGCCAGAGTAGTTTTGAATGAAAGCTGTAAGAGGTCATTTTAGCAGAAAGGAATTTGACATGATTTGTATTTTTAAATGGATGGTGATGTAACTTTAGCTGTATTCATGACATCTACTCTAATGTGAACTGCTTTTAGATTTAGGAACTTGAATAAATGTTCCATTGAGAGGTAAATGTTATAGAGCCAAGCATGAATGCCTCCCTCCTGACTTGTTTAGGTCCTAAAAGATAGCCACTTTTAAGTTTAAAATTGCCAAAGATCAAAATCATAAATATATAATCAAGAAAGTTAATTAAGAATTCTTTTTTGTTTCTTTTGTTTTATTATAAAGGACAACATTTAATTGGGGCTGGCTTATACTTTCAGAGGTTTAATCCATTATCATTACAGTGGGAAGCATGGCAGCATCCAGGAATACACAGCACTGGAGGAGTTGAGAGCTCTACATCTAGTCCTGAAGGAAAACAGAACATGTCTGAATCACTCAGGAAGCTTTAAGTAGGGCCTTAAAGCCTACCCTGACAGTGATACCCTTCTTCCAACAAGGCCACACCTACTTGAACTCACCTCCTAATATTGCCTAATATTCAAACTAACTCATTTTACTCCCTCGCCCCAATAGACTTGGAGACACCTGAGTCAATGGGGCCATGCCTAGACATAGCATAATGCAAAATACATTTAGTCCAACTTCGTAAATCCTCATAGTCTATCACAGTCTCTTCAATTTTTAAAATTTCAAATTTTGAAGTTTCTACGAAGAGTCATAGAATCTCTTACCTGTAGTCCCCTTAAAATCAAAGGGATTTACATTATTGCAGTAAGATTTATTGTGGATATATAAAAAGTACTGCTTGGCCACAGCATAAATCAAAATAATCAGTAATAGCATATGTTTTAGCAATTAAAATCCCTTATCTGTCTGTTGCTGTACCAGTACCATGCAGTTTTTATCACAATTGCTCTGTAGTACAGCTTGAGGTCAGGCATGGTGATTCCACCAGAGGTTCTTTTATTGTTGAGGAGAGTTTTTGCTATCCTAGGTTTTTTTTTTTTTTTTATTGCAGATGAATTTGCAAATTGCCCTTTCTAACGCAGTGAAGAATTGAGTTGGAATTTTGATGGGGATTGCATTGAATTTGTAGAGTGCTTTCGGCAGGATAGCCATTTTTACTATATTAATCCTGCCAATTGATGAGCATGGGAGATCTTTCCAAGAGTTCGTGTCTCTAGCTGAATATGTAGCAGAAGATGGCTTAGTCGGCCATCATTGGGAAGAGAGGGCCCTTGGTCTTGTAAACTTTATATGCTCCAGTACAGGGTAATGCCAAGGCCAAGAAGTGGGAGTGGGTAGGTAGGGGAGGAGGGCTGTGGGAGGGTATAGGGGACTTTTGGGATAGCATTTGAAATGAAAATGAAGAAAATATCTAATAAAAAATTGAAAAAAATAAAATCCTATATATATGCCAAAACATTTGTATGATTCTGAGATTGATGAGTAGCCAAACTATATTTTAGTATATATGAGTAGACAAAATATAAAATATATATAAATAAATGTATACCACCATTGTTGTTAATTTTGTGATTTATAACAATTAACTGTAATAACTTCTTTTTTTTTTTTTTTTTGTAGAATTGCTCAAAACAGTGATGAGTCTCCTCTGCCACATAGTCATTACAAATAAGCAAGATCTCAAGAATCTTTGTTTCAAGAATCAAGCTATAAAAAGTGACAGGTCTTAAATGACTGAAGAAGTTTTAATGTTGTTATATGCATACATATAAAATCAAAATCATTATAAAGACATTTCAGAGTAAAGTGTTTTTTATTAAATGTATAAAATATTAGAATTATCTGAAAACATTTATATCATTTATACCTGTATATTAACATGATGTGGAGATGCAATAGTCAAGATGAAAAGGTTAAAAAAAAATCCTCTGATATTTTAAGCAGTGGTCAAAACTAATTATGGAGGAGGAGGAGATAGAAGAGGAGGAAGAGGAGGAGGAGGAAGAGGAGAAGGAGGAGAATGAGGAGGAGAAGAAGAAGGAGGAGGAGGAGAAGAAGGAGGAGAAGAAGGAGGAGGAGGAGGAGAGGGAGGAAGGAGAGCAAGAAAGAATAGGAGACAATGTTATAGAAATTTGACATAAGAGAGAGTGTTAGGGCAGTTACTTGCAGGAAGTTCATGTTTCTGATGAGCAGTGTCCTGCTTTGAAGCCTGTGGTGGTAGGTAATTTTGTGCTTTATAACTACAACAGTCTTCAATGTCCTGTAGGCGTTGTCAGTGTTTTCCATCTCGAGGTTCTCCTTGGTTTCCTCTATCATTTCTTTTCCCAGCTGTTTGGGACTGAACCTCAAGTCTCATACATGTTACTACTGAGCTACAATCCCAGAGTCACATCATGTTTCTCCTTAGAAACTATATTCACTGTTATCATGTATACTGATTTCATATACAGTGACCTGTACATTCCTTTTGAGCTTTTGTATCTTTGTTGCCCTATTCCCATGTTTGGGCATAGGGAATTCAATTTCATTTGCACTCATGCACAGAATGTAATATGAATAAAAACAATTGTAGCAATTTGGCAGCAGCACCCTGTGGTGTCCTCTTGTCTGCCACTTGAATCATTATTTTCAAAGCAATCCAGTTACTTCACTAGCTTCTTCAGACAAGTGCAGCTTTAATTTATTACCACTTCAGGGGTTTTATTAGCTGGAAGGGATGCCAAGTCAAAAAGCATCACAAGTTTACACGAGTTTTTATTGCTCCTGTGACTTGTGGCTTTATATGGTATCAGAGGCCACATACAAACCCTCTCTTCCATATTACCATAACCAATTGCATTTTCCCTATGTGATGTGGATCACATTTAATACAATTGTTTTATGTCATTTCTCTGGAAAAAAGTTAATTTACTGAAGAAAACAACAACAACATCATCATAATCAACAACAAAATGAACACAGGTAGTTCATGCCTGGTACCTTAACTGTCAGCAAAACTAGGGAAATCCAGTAAGACCTGAAGAGTTTCTTAAAAAGTTGAGTTTAGAGTTATCATATAACTGAGATGAAAGATATAGCAGCTTGTGTGTTACTGAAAGTATATATTTCAGGCAGCACTGGAAGGCAATAACATACAAGAAAGATAGTCAAATGGCAAAAATAAGTTTCAAAAAATATCTTGCTGAAATTATATCTTTGTTATGACTAACTTACATTTATGTATTGTTTATTCCATGGGAAAATAAACTTGCTAGGCAATCTTTTTCTATCAAAAGGACAGAAAAATGAACGGAATTGAGTTTTCAGGAAGACCAGGCAGCACGTTTGCAATGCTGTGATGTTTTAATACAGCTCCTCATGTTATGGTGACTCCCAACCATAAAATTATTTTCATCGCTACTTCATAACTGTAATTTTGCTACTGTTATAAATCATAGTGTAAATATCTGTGTTTTCCATGGCTTTAGGTGACTCATGACCCATAGGTTGAGACCTGCTGCAATAGTCAAGCCACACATTCTTAAACTCAACCTTAAAAAACTAAACTAATTCATATTGTTGTTCCACCTCTAGGGTTGCAGACCCCTTTAGCTCCTTGGATACTTTCTCTAGCTCCTCCATAGGGGGCCCTGTGTTCCATCCTATAGATGACCGTGAGCATCCACTTCTGTATTTGCCAGGCACTGGCATAGTCTCATAGGAGACAGCTATATCAGGGTCCCTTCAGAAAAATCTTGCTGGCATATGCAATAGTGTCTGCTTGTGTCTCTAGCTGTATATGTAGCAGAAGATGGCCTAATCGGCCATCATTAGGAAGAGAGGCCCCTAGGTCTTGCAAACTTTATATGCCCCAGTACAGGGGAACGCCAGGGACAAGAAGTGGGAGTGGTTGGGTAGGGTAGCAGGGCTGGGGGAACAAATAGGGGATAGCATTTGGAATGTAAATAAAGAAAATATCTAATAAAATAAAATAAAAAAATATTTAAAAAGCTAAACTAAAACACAAAAATGGATTCAGCAAGTTGTATGTGGGACACACACACACACACACACACACACACACACACACACGTACACATACAACTTGCAGAAACAGTGTGTGTGTGTGTGCGCACATATATAAATAAAAAGGATAGTCAATAAAAAGTAAAATCTTGAAATGTGAGGGGTTTAAGGGAGAGTAGCTGGGGAGATGGGAGGAGGAAAAGTGATATGCTTTTATTTTAAATTTTTAACCATAATATAAAAACCATCTTCCTTCCTAATTATTATCAGTTATGAAACTATTGTTGCACTGAATTTCATGAGATGAACAAAAGGGCATTAACAAGTTTTTTGAAACAGCTGGAATAAGAGTTGAAATAATTCCCTCTTCTCCTTCCTGCCTTCCCTCCCTCTTCCTTTTTTCCTTCTTATCTATCTATCATCTATCTATCTATCTATCTATCTATCTATCTATCTATCTATCTATCTATCTATCTATCTATCTATATTCTTGAGACAGGGTTTCTCTGTATAGCCCTGGCTGTCCTGGAACTCACTCTGTAGACCAGGCTGGCCTCGAACTCAGAAATCTGCCTGCCTCTGCCTCCCAAGTGCTGGGATTAAAGGTGTGCGCCACCACACCCAGCTTCTTCTTAGTTATCATCTTCCTTTTTTCTTCTTGACGTTTTTCATTTATATATATATATTTAAAGTAGACTTGCAAAGTAAATATAGCATGAGACCTAGTTGCATGCCTTTTTAAGACATTAAATTCAGGAAATAGCTTTTGAGATTCTTTTTGTTTATTTGATTTTTTTGCACTGTTGGGGACTGAACCCAACTGCTTTTGCTATGAGCTATATCCATGGCCCAGCATCAAAATTTAAAGTTCTTATATGAATAATGCTGCTATAAACAGCTATTTTAAAAAGAAACAAAAGGGAAAATCATTAGCATTTTCTATATCTTTGTGTATCAACTGCAGTCTTCCATCTGCAGGCTGATGCAGCTGAATTGGTTCTGTGAGGAGCCAATCATCACTTTGCGATGGTGGTACACTTTGATAGACGGAGCTGAAATGATAACCTGGATGAAGATAACTCATGGTCATTGAATCATTAAACCAAGATGGCCAGAGATATTAGGGGCACAGCCAGAGAAGAAGCTTTTATTATATTGCACAGTTGTGTCTTGGGAACCAACACAGATATGCTGAGCCTAGTCACCATAATCTATCTCCTTGTAATACTAGGCAGCTGAATTTTATAGCTTATCACTCTGGTTCAATGAAGCCCCTCTTACTTGCATTTTAATTTTAAGATAAATGCATTAAAAAAGAAAAGTATAAAAAATTAACTAAAAAATGAAAAATTTGTTGTCTTTATTAATTAAATTTATTTTATTTTTGTAACTTTTATTAAATTTTTCTTTTGATAATTTTATGCATGAGTAAGGTGCCTTCTGATTACTATATCTCTTACTACCAGCCTGACCTAAGATGTTACGGATTAGCTTGAGAAGGCAGTTGTTCCATGTGCCTTCCATGTTGAAGGACGCTGCTACAGTGCACTAAACATACATCGTACTTTTAAAAATCACATAGCTGATACTGATTATGTCCCTTAATTTTCAGAATAAATGTCTCTAAAGCCAGGTGGGATGTGAACAAATTCTTTTTATCCAAAATGACCTCTACTAAGCATCCCTTCTAAGCAGATATAACAGTTCATGATAGTGTAATAGGCAGTTTCTTCATTTATAGGATCATTGTGAATGAGAGTTAAAAATATCATTTACTTTTCACAATGTTTTTGAAAGAATGGTTAAAGCTTCTATAAACAATTCTTTTCTACATTCATGGCTTTTTTTTTTTTTTTTCAGAGCTGAGAACTGAACCCAGGGTAGGCAAGCGTTCTACCACTCAGCTAAATCCCCAACCCCGGATTTATTTATTTATTTACTTATTTATTTACTTATTTATTTATTTAAACAAAACAAAACATACCAGGATCATCTGGGACTGGAACTATGCACTGGGCTTCTCAGAGGAGATACAACTGAAAATGATCACTGCCTCTCCTATAGAGCCCATTCGTAGCTAGCAGTTCAGTGTGGAAGAGTGGAGATAAATGATTGGCTGAGGCTTGTGTAGATTCTGCCAGGGACTCAGAGCAGATGTGAAGCCTGATAGCACTGGCATTGCCCACACAAAAGCACTTTCTAGGCGTTCTTTCTAACTTCTAACCCATATATGATTGCCTACCATTTCCTATATATCAGCATTCACTGTTATTCACTGCTAGGGTAGCCTTCTCTGATTATCATTGGAAGTTACATTTTGTCTATAGGTACATAAACAAACATAAACATAAATATTTATTTGTTTATTTATTTATTGCCAGTATCATACTGTTTTTATTACTGCAGATTTGTAATATAACTTGGAATCTGAGATGATTATACTTCCAGCAGCTTTCCAGGAATTATATTGAACATATACTCTTTTCTCCATACAATATATATATATATATATATCCTGATTACAGTGTTCCCTCCTTCTATTCCTCCCATTTCTTCCTTATCCATCCCCCATTTCCTCCTTATCCGTCCCCTATTTCCTCCTTATCCATCCCCCTTCCTATCCAGATCCACTTCCTTTCTGTCACTCACTAGGAAAAAAACAGGCTTCTAAGAGATAATAACATAACACAACAAAATAAAATATAAAAAGATACAAAAAAGATACTGTTTGCTTATTATCATACCGAATTTGGACAAGACAAACCAGATGAAGGCAGAGAGCTAAAGAGAAGCCCAAGATAAAATTCAGAGAATCAAGATTCTCATAAAAATACTAAACTGAAAGCTACAAGGGATACACAGAAGACCTGGTGCTGACCTATGCATTTCCTATGCTTGCTGGTGCATTGTCTGCAAGTCCATATGATGTTTTCTCAGTTGATTTTGAGGGAATTGTTTTCTTACAGTTAAATAAAGCTTGATGCCATGACAATTTAGGTAAACATTAGTGAGTTTGCATGTCAAATCCTAAGACCTCCTAAGCTACAGAATTTTGACTCCTAGCCAGTAGTTCAATACATTAATTTCCTCTTGTGCAGCAGGCTTCAAATTCAATCAAATAGTGCTTGGTTACTCCATAACTGTTGTTCCAGTATTGCACCAGTGAGACCATCTTGAATGACAGACAACCTGGTATTATAAAACACTTAAAAGCGTAGAATGGCTACTGATGTCTTTTTTTCTTGTAGTTTTTACTAGCCTTTCAGAACTCAGTTTCACATGTAACTAAGGTGAATGGTGTTTTCAGCAATAATAGGTTCTTTTTTTTGTTTTGTTTTGTTTTTTGGTTTTTCGAGATAGGGATTCTCTGTGTAGCCCTGGCTGTCCTGGAACTCACTTTGTAGACCAGGCTGGCCTCGAACTCAGAAATTCGCCTGCCTCTGCCTCCCAAGTGCTGGGATTAAAGATGTGTGCCACCACCGCCTGGCAATTATAGGTTCTTATCAACTAATTTTACTTGGCAACCACAAGGAATGTGAAGAGCTTGTATTGCTTTGGGAACCCTTATGAGACCATACTTAGCAAGACCTCATCAGGTACTCCAGTAACTGCTAACTAACCTGTGACTTTAAGAAGCAGAATAATCCAAAGAAGCAGGAGTTCTCTTTTACACATCTTTATTAAATTTTTATTCTTAACATAGAGTATATTTTACATGAGGGTAATACAAGAAGGTCATTGGGAAGGTGGGTTCATTAACAGAGAGGGTATAGCAAGACTGATATGATATGAAAACAAAGCTTGGTAATTTATGGGGCTTCAACAGGAAGGGGGTAATGGATAGAGGTGGTAAAGTTAAGGAGGGTTTAACTACTAAAGATGTGTGAAAATTTTATATAAAAATTAGTGGTAGTTTGTAAATAAATTAAAAATCCTTAATCAATTTTGTACTTTTAAAGTTGGCAATCTCCTTGTTTCTTCTACAGTATATATATATATATATATATATATATATATATATATATATATACACATATATACACATCAGTAAAAAAATATATATATATATACACATGTATATATTACATCATGATATTCATGGGTTCTTCTCACACAGGCTCATATATACTGGTTTTCCTCTAAATGTGAAACATAGAAATAAAGAAAAATAGTTTCATGTTTCACAGAACACAAGTAGACTAATATGTATATCTTGAACCTCATATTACATGAAATTTTCTTGGATATTTTCCAAAAGTTTCGATTCTTCTGAATTCCTTCAAAAATGTAGGAAAATAGCAAACTACATAAAAGTATAGGGGACTTTCGGGATAACATTTGAAATGTAAATGAAGAAAATATCTAATAAAAATTGGGAAAAAAAGAACAGAAGAATTCATATAAATTTTTAAGATTTATTTTTTATTAGATATTTTCTTCATTTACATTTCAAATGCTATCCCCTTTTCTAGTTTCCTCTGCAAAAATCCCTATACCCTCCCCCTGCTCCCCAGTTCACCCATTCCCACTTCCTGGGCCTGGCATCCCCTATACTGTGGCATAGTCATATCTCATGATGCTGGTAGAGGATTTTAAGAAGGACATTAATAACTCCTTTAAAAGAAACACAGGAGAACACAGCTAAACGGGTAGAACTCCTTAAAGAGGAAACACAAAAATCCCTTAAAGAATTATAGGAAAACACAACCAAACAGGTGAAGGAATTGAACAAAACCATTCAAGATCTAAAAATGGAAGTAGAAATAACTTTTTTTAAAATATTGAAAATTTTAATGCAAAAAAGACTAACTCAAATTTTTAAAGCAAGCATGCCATAATTACATGGCACCATTTCCATAATCAATGCCTATAAAATGGCATCAGTACAAAAATCTAATCAAAGACAGTAGATTAGTAATTAGAGTATCAGGTAATGTTGATTTTACGATGAAGCTTTAACAGGTAAAAGAAGGAGCATATGGCATAAATTTAAGTATGCAATTCGAATTTACAAATTATAAAAATTCTCCACTCTTATAGCTGGTTTCTTTTTTTTTTTTGATAGGAAAGAAAAATGCTTTATATGAAATACATTTGTAAATCTGGGAAACAGCCTATGTTGAGAAGACAATAACGCATCACAGAAACAACCAACAGTAAACAGCATCTGGTTTCTTTTGAATGGCTAAATTTTAGCCTAATTTTTTTTTCCCATCAACAAGCCAATTGGACATACTCATTTACCCAAATTTACATGTAAGTAATGTAGGTAAATGAAAGACATTATTCAGATGAGTAAATTCTATTCGTTTTCATCATCTCTGCGATCAAGTACAAAGGACATGCTTTTTCATGTTGCTTTTCCTAAGCCACCGCTTCCTGCTTCTTCAGGAATTTGGTTCTCTTTTTTTTAGAATCTTTAGGGGACAGCATGAAGAATTCCCCGATGTCTTTTTGCCACTTGGGAGTTGGGCGCACACAGATTGGGTTCCCTCCTGCATGCTTATTTTCAGCTTTTCTCTAGGAACTTGAAGAATTGGTGACAAAGGTGGAGGAGCCGAGCACCTTCCTAGGGGCTTGAGAAGCCAGCGCCTTTCTGTAGGCTCCTGGGACTTGGTTTGCCTTGGTCTGCACCATGTTTACACAGGAAAAGACAACTTTCACCGACACCCCAACTGCAGATATCTCAAGTGGACAAGAACCATAATTTTCTTTATATCTTTTGACATTGGTAGATCTCTAAATGAAAGGACTGGAATAATTACCTTAAAAGAGGGTGTGCTCACAGATGTGGAGTATGCAATCTGGCCCATTTCTCTTCTTATTTACAGTCTTCTGGTTAGAATGCTATAAGATTATCACCCATTTTATTTCTTTTAATGGACAGCCAGAAGGACAGCTAACAAAAGAATTCATCTGAGCATGGCTCCCGGGTTCACTATTTCACAATAAAAGGTAAACCAGGCAAATGAAATAGGAAAATAATCCATAATTTAGTGGACTGCCCCCAGTGAGACCCTGCCATTAAAACTTTAGTGTTGTGCCTGCAAACCTCTGTTCCCTTGATTAGGCAATTTACTCTATTTCTATCTTTCTGTTTGCCAAAGCATTCAATAGCAAAATACATTCTAATTCTCTCGACACATAAAAGATTGTGTTGAGGAAAAGTATAATAGAATGGATGTTCTTTCAGCTGTGCACCTTAATGCAATCAGAAATCATTATGGCTTTATCAATAATACAATAAAGACACAAAGGTAGAAGATTTCCTTTGAGATGAGCAGGAGGGTACAGACCCCTGCGGAAATGTCAAGACCCAGACACGTGTCTATATTTCTTCAAACAGGCAGTTCAAAGCACTATAACCCTTAGAAATACTGTGCAGGGGCAAACAAGAGGTCCATTTCCACAAAATCACCTGGTGCAGATTATAAACTGACTGCGCAGTGTTTCAGCTTGACATATTGTTTTATAGAGAATAAGTCTTTCCATTATCTTACAGCTTACATTTTGATACAATATTTAAAAAGGCAAGGTCACTAAATATTTTTATAAATGAATAGTTGTAAAATAACTCATAAATTCTGTTTTTGATTTTGTAATTCAGACCTAGCTTTATTATGGGTTACTGTCAAACATTGTCCCATGAGGGTTATTGCTGTGAAAAATACTTAACTGAATAAGTGAAAATTTTCTTTTTTTTTTCGTTTTTTTTATTAGATATTTTCTTAATTTACATTTCAAATGCTATCCTGAAAGTTCCCTCTCCCCTCCCCCCGCCCTGCTCCCCTGCCCACCCACTCCCACTTCTTGGTCCTGGCATTCCTCTGTATTTCAAGAAAATTCTAAAAGGCTAATTTGTACTTGCATTAGAATTAGCAGGGTGTACATCTGACAATCTCTCAGAGATGATCCTTTTCCAATTTATCTGTCAGAATAAGGTTGTGGTCCTAGTTGGACTTCTATTGTTTTGATAAACACCATGACTAAAAGTGTTCTGGGTAGGCAAGAGTTTATTTCATCTTGCAACTTGCATATTGCAGACAATTATTTAAGGAAACTAGAGTATGAACTCAATGTGTGAACCTGTAGGCAGGAACTGAAGAAGAGACCATATAGGAACACTACTTCCTTGCTCACTCTTTATGACTTGCAAAGCCTGTTTTCTTATACAACTTAGGATGCATTGGCCAAATGGAGTAGTGCCAACTGTATCTGCGTTCTGACTAGTAAAGGAGATAAACACAGTTCGTACCATAAACAAACTATACAAAATGAACATAGAAGAAAAACAGTAGAGGGGGATGACAAAAGCATCAGTGTGTGAAACACATTTCCTTTTTACTTAGACTGAGGTCATTCTCAACTATTTATAGACGCTCTCAGCATTTGTTTTTCAAAGACATCATGAAAAGTAACATTTTTGACTCTCATTCAAAAATAATCCTATAAACCAAGAAAATGCCTATTACAGTATCACATCAGAAATGTTATATCTGTTTAGGAATGCTGTTTAGTGGCATTCATTTTCCATAAAACAATTTGTTCACACATATCTTAACTTTAGAGGTATGTATATTGAAAGTTTAGGGACATAACCAGTGTTAGCTCTGCTATTTTAAAAAGTGCAATATATTTTTAGTGCACTGCAGCTGATTCCTTCATCATGGAAGGTACAAAAATGGAAAAACATACTGTGTATTAAAACTACTGGAAACTTTCAGTATAGTTTTTATTTCTTGTAACCATGAAATGGGTTGCCAGACAATTATTTTAAAAAGTAATACTGTAATATTAAACATGAGATTGAGGATGGATTTATCATTGCTAGTTACAGTGAGTTTCTCCTGGCTGATATGAAAATATTACTCCCTTAGATACCATATTTTCTCCTTTTCAATGGAGAAAAGATTTTCTACCTTTGAGTTTTTAAAAAATTTTTAAAAAATTTTATTGGACATTTTTTTAATTTACATTTAAAATGTTATCTTCTTTTCTGGCTCCCCCTGAAGCCC
>CACVCL010031159.1:0-35483 GCA_902729485.2 Mus minutoides
ATTTACACAATGGAGTACTACTCAGCTATTAAAAACAATGAATTTATGAAATTCTTGAGTAAATGGATGTATCTGGAGGATATCATCCTGAGTGAGGTAACCCAATCACAAAAGAAGTCACTTAATATGCACTCACTGATAAGCGGATATTAGCCCAGAAACCTAGAATACCCAAGATACAATTTCCAAAACACAAGAAAATCAAGAAAGACCAACACGTGGATACTTCATTCCTCCGTATAATAGGGATTAAAATATATATGGAAGGAGGTGCAGAGACAAAGTTTGGAGCTGAATGAAAGGATGGACCATCCAGAGAGTGCCCCACCCGGGTGGTCTGGTCTATCACATAATCAGCCACCAAATGCAGTCACTACTGCATACACCAGCAGGATATTGCTGAAAGGACCCTGATATAGCAGCCAGTACTCTTAACTACTGAGATGTTTCTCCAGCTCCCATGTCACTTACTTTTTTGTTTACTTTACTTAGAGTGACACCTACTGACTGCTCCTTCTGATAGAGTAAGATGAATGTCACTTGCACAGTCTCTCTTCTTCTGTAATCTGTAGCAGTGACATTAATGTTGTGTATTTCTCAAATGTCACATCACAGATGTGCTTTTCATCCAGTAACATCAACTAAAATTTGAAGATGATTTGGAGTTCCTCCCAAAGTTGACATGCTGGAAGAGTGGTCCTCTCTCTGATAATGTTAAGAAGCAGAGGCCAACGAAAGTAATTGGGAAAGTAGGGACAGAGAGAGTGTGCTGTCATTACTAAGCCTTGTCATTACTGAGCCTTGTCATTACTGAGCCTTGGCATGCTGCTCGTGATGTGTCCACCAAGAAGGGCGACAATAAATTGACTAGAGTTGATGATTGGCATTTGAAATTTAAGTTTCACTAAATTGAGGTAAATACTGGTTCTGATGGACCGTGATGATTGTAACTATGGCATATATACAGACCCAATGTTGAAATTTTGCTGTTACTATGTTCCACATGACCTTAAGTTTCATGTCATACTGAGCAAAGCTACCTCTACAAACCTGGGTTACCTGTATCTACTGTCCTCTTGTGAAGCCTTTTGTTTTGTCCTGCAACTTGCAAGTAGCTCCCTACGGAATGGCTTTAGTGATCTTTATGCTCCCTTTAACTTGATCACTGCCTTTTTGGATACTTTCCCTAATGATACTGGCCTAGACTGTGTGTGCCTCTCTGCCTCATTAGCCCGATCTCTTCTTAGTAGTAATGTTCACTACTTAATATTTCCTTTTTTGCCAATTTATTCTCTAAAAGTTTCACAAAGTGCCAGGGGATGGCTATTCTCACCGTAAACATCCAGAAAACCAGTGGAAACCCAGGGGCTGGCTGACGAATGGTCAGCGAGTAAAGATCTGGGGCCCAGGAGGCTTCGTTATCACAGAACCATCTGCTTTCTCTTGAATACAAATCCAAGATGGTGGCTAGTCAACTTTTAACACCAAAGTTTTAGAAAAGTGGCTCTTTACAAAAAGACTTTCTTTGGGTTTCATTTCCAGTTAATGTCAGGGTTCCCCAGGGTACGTGTACCTTGAATCCTTTAATAAGTGGCATTTTCCAGCATTCCAGCTCTNGTTATCACAGAACCATCTGCTTTCTCTTGAATACAAATCCAAGATGGTGGCTAGTCAACTTTTAACACCAAAGTTTTAGAAAAGTGGCTCTTTACAAAAAGACTTTCTTTGGGTTTCATTTCCAGTTAATGTCAGGGTTCCCCAGGGTACGTGTACCTTGAATCCTTTAATAAGTGGCATTTTCCAGCATTCCAGCTCTGATCAGTACATCTCCAGTTTCCGATATTCAGTGCTCCAGTCCAGGTCTGGCTTGGATTAAACATACCTTTGAAAACCCACACATTGACTTATTTCTCGACTAAGGCTAACACCACTGAAGCACACCCTGTCTCCTAAGCAAAATGCATGGTAGTGAGCACACTGACTCCAAGATGGAAACTCAGAAAGAAGTCTGACAAGTAGCTCTGCTTGTCTTTATTCAAACATTTAAAAAGTCTGCCAGAAGCGTGGCCATCCTGAAAGCAGTCACTGCCCGCCCCCCACCCCAGCCTTCCTGTGTGGAGTGGTTATTACTCTATGCTTTTTCAGTTTGCATTTTCAGATGAAGTTGTTGATGTTCCAAGTCTGAAACTGGGTTTACTATGATTTGGCAAAGGGATGGGTCTGCACTTCACCTTCACTATGCCCAAGACAACTCTGGAGACCAGGAACTACCAAGCTACCCAAGGACACTGGGATCTGTGACTCCACCGTCATTCTGAGGACCTTCCTACCATTAGCTTTTGGAGTATCTTTTTGGTGCTTTCTGCAGAGGAAGCTGTTTGTTTCTAATGTCCCCAGTTTGCAATAAAGCTCTCTAGTTTTCAGCCCTCCTGGTTTGTCTCAGTCTCACTAGACAGTGAGATTCCATCTCAAGCTAATCTATGTCAAATGAGATGGCAATTTAAAAAAACAATGAAAAAAAAGGAGAAAGGGATAAAAGAAAAAGAAAGAGTGACTCTTTTGGTCTTAGAGTGCCCTCTAGTGTATTTTATGTTTCTGATTTTATTGTAACAGGCTTCCAAAAAATATTTCCATAGAATATTGGCAATCATTATGTGTGGAAACACTGTATGCAGCCCCTGTGCAGTCATCAAATCTGATGATCCTTACAGTTAGGGATGTCCACAATCTCTGAAGGTGTTACTCACGAGGTTGCTGAGATTCACAGGGGCTATCTAATTCCGTGAAGCCAGAAGCATGGAATTCAGATTCCCATTTATTGTGTGACATTTTATTTTTGCAGGTGGGGGGGGGGAGACATGAACAAATGACTGTTGACCCCAGATAGGCTACCACCCAACAGACTAAAGAAATGACTGCACCTTAGTCTAGTTGGTGAAACTGATGGTGTTGAGGTCACCCAAAGGTACCTGCATCCCTGAAATCCCATGCCAACCTGGGTGAGAATTCAAGAGAGTTTTAGCCTTGGAGGTTCCTGCATGACCTGCAGGAGGCTCTACTAGAGTCTCCCCTTCCACCAATTGTTTACTGTTTCCCTGACTCCATGGAGGGGCATTGTATATCTCCTAACTTTCTAAGTCTTCACAGCTACATACATTTCTTGAGCTTTCTGTGCTCTGAAGTTAATCTAGCTGAGCCAGTCTTAGAAACCTGGCTCCTCCTTCTATGAGAGGATGTTTCAATTTGTAGAAACCAGCTAAACAACTATATTGCTCTTTGTTTTGAGACAGTTGACTTGTGCTGTGCATTTAGGCAAAACACACACCCTTAATAGTCTATTCTAATGGTCCTGCAGTAATCAGCCTACCAGATAACAAGTGTGCCAGGTCAGTATGTGAGACTTAGCATGCATTGCTGACATTCAGGGTTTTTCACTCAAGAAAGAAATAGGAAGGAAGGAAGGAAGGAAGGAAGAAAGGAAGGAAGGAAAGAAGGAAGGAAGGAAGGAAGGAAGGAAGGAAGGAAGGAAGGAAGGAAGGAAGGAAAGGAAGGAAAGACTAAATTAACTGTTCCCTTGGCATCCATGATGGCATTATCTCTGTGTCCTTTTGGGTTTTTAATCTTCACTAATCCTCTGACTTTCCATGGGTCTTCAGTCATGCCTGCAAACTCCTGTAGAATTTCTTTCTCCTCTTGTTGAATATTTGTTCTATCATTGTCTTTTGATAAATCCAGTGTGACATGTTTAATGCAAAACTTTCTTCTGAGCCCTAGATCTGGAGTTGCCAATAGGATGTATTTCTTACCAAATCTTAAGTGAGTTCAACTGGATTTCATTGTGTGATTGCCTGTATATGCTTGGTCCTGGGCATAACACTGTTAGGAGGTGAGGCCTTATTGGAGTAGTAGTGGCCTTGTTGAAGTAGGTATGTTACTGTGGGTGTGGGCTTTAGGACCCTTGTTTCTGCTGCCTTGGAGCCAACCTTCTATTTGCCTTTGGAACAAAAAGTAGAATTCTTGGCTCCCCCTATGCCATGCCTGCCTGGATGCTGCCATGTTCCCTACCTTGATGATAATGAACTGAACCTCTGAACCTATAAGCCAGACCAAATTAAATGTTGTCCTTATAAGAGTTGCTTTTGTCATGGTGTCTGTTCACAGCAGTAAAACCCTAATTAAGACACACTGTAAGGAAATTGTCCCCTTCACTGCCATTTCACATCTGGATTACACTGTAAGAAAAGGAAACCATCTCCCATACTGCTGTTTTGCATCTGGCCTTCACAAATATTGAAAAACACTTCAACCCTGAAATAGAATAGAGGGTAAGTCACAATGACATTAGCCTGAGATAAAGGAAACATTTTGTGGGGGTGAGTGGATGAGAGAATAACATATATGTCTACCTATGTGTGTCAATGTGTATGGAGGCCAGAGGTGAGACGTAGGCTGATGCAATGGAAAGCCCAGAAGCTCTTTATATCTCCACCTGACCCAGCCAGAGAGACAGCTATGTTCTGAAGGACCCCCTCTCCATCTCTGATTTGTGTTTTATTTGCTATGTGTTGAACTTGACAGTATGATGGCTATTATCAGCTAGGGATGTTACCTCCTACCTTATGGATTTCTCTCTGTCTAGTAACTAGATTGTGTTGTGTTTGTTTTCATATGTGCTTGATTAGCTTGTAACTTTACCACTACAGTGTGTTAGCTACATCACAATCATGATGCTGTAGTGTAGTCTTCCTTGGCTGTGTTATACTTATTTTATTGCCTATGAGGTGGTCTGGGGAAGAGTTTTTTAGGAGAAGATGGGTAGAAATGGTGAGAAACCATATTTACTTACAAGTATACTTGCTACAATTATCTGTGCTGGAGACAAGATATAAGAATGGACGATCGTGCTTTACATATGTTCCTTTAAGGGCTTTATGGAGGGTGGTTGAGGTGGCAGTGGACCAAAGCTTTACCCCTCCTCTTATCTGTAGAATCTTGTGCACAATTTTCTTCACCTTCCTCAGTGATCCAGACCTTGCTATGCTAACTATTAATCCTCCTTTTAATCCCAGGCTTCATTCTCACAGCAATATATGTGAGCTATTTACCATATTTACTATAGGTCCTTTCCTTTGCTACCCATGAAGAGCTTCCTTCTGCATCAACAGGAAGCCAAGCAGAAGTTAGTTCACTGAAGTATGAGCCAGGTGTTAGGCGTGATGAAATAACTGTCTTCAATGTGTCTTCAGTTAAAACATATCAGTCTGGAAGTCATTTTTCCTAAACATAATATCAGTGGTTTAAAAATAAATTTTCTAATACATACTAGACAAAGAAAGAGAAGGAGGTATTATAAACAAATATGAAATTTATCTAAGAGCTACTTAAGACCTCAAAATACCATACTACTCACTTCTGCTCATGCTATTCCCTTAAGGAGGTGAATGTAAGCAGGGCATTCATGGACGGGACATGCAGAGAGCAAGAAGTAGGAATTCACTTAGATGTATGCAGACATGGAGATATATATATATTCTATTTTCTAGTGTTTTTCTTGATTTCTATCTTTAATTTCTTCAAGTGTCCATTATAGCAATTTTCCATTTCTTGACTTTGGTTCATTCCCAGATATTGTGTGTGTGTGTTGCCTTTACATATATCATACACCATGTGTGTATTGTGCCCTTGCAGACCAGAAGAGCACATTTGGTGCCCCCAAACTGGAGTTACAGATGAGCCAACATATGGATGGTAGGATCAAACATGAGTGCTCTTGAAGAGAAGCTAGTGCACTTATCTGTTTTTCATTAAGATTTTTTGCATGTTGGTTAATCAGGGAGATTGGTTTATGATTTTCTTTACTTGCTATGTCTTTTATGTTTTTTCTGTTGGGGTGGTGGAAACAGGACTGTAAGAAGGCAAAGTTTTAGAGCTTGATACCTTGGAGGACAAACTGAAAGCCAGGGTATGTGACTTAGAATACTTTTGATAGAAGTAAAACTCTTTTATCAGAAGGAGTAGAGTTAGAGCCTATGAGAGCTGCTTCCTGTACCTGTGAGACAAGGAGGAAGATAGAATCTTGTGGTTGATAGAAAAGATGGAGAAGATAATCTCAATTACCACACACCCTTCTTCAAGACAGTGCTACAAGTCCTGAGACTACATATTCAGGAACATTTGATAATGAACCCAGGGATGGGTGGGGTATATCTGGTATAGGCAGATGTTGGCGAGTAGGAGAAATTATAAATAAGCAAGCCTCTGACATGGACTTAATGTTAACAGTCTGAGAGTGAAACAATGTGCCAGTTTCTCCAAATTTAATGATAACTCTCCACGGTGCACTTAGCAATAGAGTGAGACCTGTGCCAGAAACAATGATACTTCATGACCTGAGCTAAAATAATCTCTCCATACCATGTGCTGAATGTATTGCATGTGCTGCTACTGCCTGGCATGAGATATATATGTATTGGTTGGAGTTGGGGGAGGAAGACAGTCATATAATTAGAAAGCAGCTTTGCTAAAGTAAGTAAGTACATTGTGTCACAGGAGGTGGGGATTTCTCTGTAGCTGAGTAGTATATTTCAGCAGTGAGCCAAGATGTTTTATGAGGGAAGCACCTTAAAAGACCAGAGACCTCATTCTAAGTTCACTATTAGTCTTCAACTAATATACAAAGGGTTTTTGCCCTTGTTGATGCTGCAGCTGACTATATTTGGCTATGGATGTGACATGGATGGCTATGATGACCTCTGGCCTTGAGACCCACAATTCAACACTATCTTATATATTTTGTATTTCTCTCATACATAACTATATTCTAGGGTTGAACATGTGAGGGCTGGTAACCCTTCATACATCCACTAGGGAGTTCAAGCTATATGTTAGGACAATAATGCCAGTGCTACCCTCACCAATACAATCCAGGTTGTCAAGGCCAATATCAACTGTCTGCATGTACCAGTACTGGTTGCTTGGTGGGGTGGTGGAAACAGGACTGTAAGAAGGCAAAGTTTTAGAGCTTGATACCTTGGAGGACAAACTGAAAGCCAGGGTATGTGACTTAGAGCACTTTTGATAGAAGTGAAACTCTTTTATCAGAAGGAATAGAGTTAGAGCCTATGAGAGCTGCTCCCTGTACCTGTGAGACAAAGAGTTCTACAATAGTTCTACAATGCTGCCATGTGGCTAATATGAAAACATGGAAACTGGAAAATGACCATGAACTATCAAAATCTGAATAAAGGGAGCTCCATCCATTTATTCCTATGCCATATATCATGAACACCATGAACTCTAACTTTTGATTGGTACCAGCATGAAGTGGACCTAGAACAATTTTTTCTCACTTGTGAAGGTCATGTTATCCTAGAGATTATCTGTTTGTCTTCACCAAATTCTCATGTCTTGGTGATTCAGGACTTGGCATCCTGGCAGTCGTCCAAGGCATCTCATTTTGTTGAAGGCATCATGTCAACCTCTGGTCCTCTTACAGACTTCAAATCTGTGGCTGTGAGTCTTATAAATATTCTAAAATCTTAGAGATGGATAAGAAACAGCTCCAGAGTATAAGGGGCTGGTTTGTTTGTAACAAGGGAAGAATAGGTGCATCAAGTAGTAATTTTCTAACAGATTTACCAAAGGCTTTGGGACCTGTAAATATATGTAATAGATCACAATATAGGCTTATAAGAAACCTGCCTGGCTTGGTGAAAGTTTTAGTACAGGGTCTCAAGTCATGTAAAGGGCAGTGATAGTACAAATGTTCATTAATGTTATTTTTACAAATTCAAGGTTGCATAAAGCTATGTGACTGTGGGTCACAAATAAACCCTCCCCACTCCATGTACATATTGGATTGAGGAGTGGGTCTCCAGTCACTGTGTAGATATCCCATGTGGGAAGACTCCTGATACCTAAAGAGGAGCTGAGCATCTACAGAACTTGAAAGCCTGGTGAATATACAGAGGCTAAGAATCTTTGTCATCTTGACAGTTACCAGTAAACCTAGAAGCTCATAGGACCTGAAAACCTGGGCCCCTCAAAAATCTTAAAGCCTACATTGCTGAGAAACCTGGTCTTGGGCCTAATAGCTTAAAAAATCAAAGAGTCTAAATGACTTACAAAGCCTAAAATTCTATAGAAAATTTTGTTGAGTGTTGTTTTCTGTACTGTTACTATGGATTATGGGCCAAGATAATACCCCTACAAAGCACCTTTTGTTTAAAAAGAGTACTGTCTTAATTAATTTTCTATTGTCACGATAAAACACAATAACCAAAGCAAATTAAAAAAAAAAAGAAAATATTAAATTGGGGCTCATAGTTCCAAAGGGTCAGAATCCATGAGCACCATGACAGGGAGAATGACAGCAGGCAGGAAGGAATGGAACTGGAACAGTAGTTGAGCACTTACTGCTTACTTGTTATTCACAAGTACCATGTGGAGAGCTAACTGGAAAGGCTGTGAGCTCAGCTAAATGACTGAAGTCATATATCCAGGGAACCCAAAAGTAAATGATGCAATCTGTTTTATGAATATCTTAGACACAGTGCCACTTTTGTGTAATTCTGTAGAAATTTCATCATGAGGTCAGAAGCTAGAGTCTTTCCCTATGCCTTTGTAGAATAATCAATTTTAATATTCCCCAACTAGCTTACAAATAAACAAGATTCAGACTATGGTTATTTTATTATGTTTTTTCATTTCTTGGTTGCTAGTATACTTTACTAACTGCCTGGCTGCCTCGTCAGCAGTGAACCCCAAATACTTGCTGATTCTCCTGGTCATGTGTTCATGGTACATGGTGCCTTTTCCTCTATTTCTTCCTGGGTTTCTTCTCTCTTCCTCTTACTTCTTCACCCCCAACCAGGTAACTCAAAACCCACCTGTCTGTAATCTCTCCAGTAATTGGCTGCGACAAATTTTATTTAACCCGTAGTTTTAAATTAAGGAACAAGGCTTGCACAACAAAAGCTTGTTTTCTATTTTGATTTAAAGAATCTTTCAACATCTGTTTTATGGTATCTAATCCAGCATCTAATTTCTCAGTCTCTTCTTTCCCCAAGTTTGTCTTATTCTGATCTCTTCCAAAGAGGACGTACAAAATTGTAATCATTGAAAAACAGCCACTTGTATGCGAAACAAAGCACAATCTATCTATCGATTGTGTGAAATCTAAATGCAGAGGCATTGTGCTTCCCTCCATCCCAGAGTAAACATCTCTCCATTTTAATTTCAAAACTTCTCCCTAAGGATTTTACTTTCTTATATTTAAATAAAATATTTCTCTCTATGATTTTTTTATACTTAGTTTCCCTTCTCTTTTATTTGAATACCGTATCACTTTAGACTCTTGGGACTTTTTAATTTGTACCTTGTACTGTGTTAGGCCCACCCCAGCTTTGCCTTTTGCAATCCCTGGCCAGAGCTCCCTGACCTGCCATGCTCCTTTGTGATTTCAGACCTTCATCCACTATTAGTCTCTGGCTCATGTGCTTGGTCATGCTTGGTTTTGCTGGTGCCTCTCATCAGACAAAGGGCAGAGGATTCAGTAGGCCCAGATTTGGCTTCTGTTTTTTTTTTTTTTTGGGGGGGGGTTGTTTGTTTGTTTGTTTTTCCTCATGGGACTCAGAATTATATGTGATTTCCACCAAGCAGAGTGCTGGCTTTCCAGAGCAGCATGTAGGTCTTGGAAGAACTACAAATTCAGCCTGTGTCCCTGTCAGCAGCCACAGAAGCACAAAGCCTTCCTGAGAGCTGAAGTCCAGCTGGTCCCAAACAGCCTTAGCTTCAAGGCACTACCCTGATCTCTCCTAGCAGCAGTGTTTGCAGGGAGTGTTGTGAATTTACTTTGTATACCTGTAATTTAAACTTGGGTTCTAGTTAAGTCTTTGTCCTGCATTAGGTGCCAACATGTAGTACAATCAATTTAAACTTATCCCCGAATAGTTTAATAATACTTAAGATTCAGACTATGGTTATTTTATTGGCTTTGTCAAATACTTGGGGAAGGGGGGTTAACTCTTAATCTACTTTTCTAACTTCTGGCCTTGCTACCTCCCCAGCAGTGTACCACAAATACTTGTTGTTTCTCCTGGCCAAGTGCTCATGGTACATCTCCTCTCATGGTGCCTTTTCCTCTTTCCTCATGGTTTCTCCCCTCTTTCTTTTGCTTCTCTACTGCCAACCAGATAACTCAAAACTCACCAACCCTAATCTCTCCAGTAATTGGCTGCAGCAAATTTTATTTAACCAATACTTTTAAATTAAGGGATAAGTTTTGCACAACAAAAGCTTGTAAACATGATAATTCACTCATAGGCTTTTGAGTACAGAATTTAGAATTATACTACAAACAATAGACCCATCATCAAACAGCGTTTGAGTTTAGAAGCTTTCCTGTGAGTATTTGTCTGTAGGTCTGTCTGTCTTTTTCAATGCTGTAAGATGATCTGTATATGTGTTTATATCAACATATATGTGTTGGCTGTATGTTCCAGAATTCATCCTTGTGCCTGCAGATATGGCAGATGCTTGCCCAGTGACCTTCAGTCAGACTAAATAAACTAGGCTTAGTTATACATTTCTCAAGGTCTGACTATTTGTTACTCCGAAAGACTTTGGACTCAAAAGTAAAAGATCTTACTAAATCAACCTATGCCTCTTGGCAATCTACTTTTGGAATTTTTCTCTGGTTTCCTGCATTCTCTTGCCCAAAAAGTTGGCACAATTATAGTCTCTTCCTTGCTTTTCTAAGCACATTGTTTCCTCAGAGCAACATGATGGTATTTATGCTGCAGTACTCCAAGATACACTATTAACTGTAAGCCCAGGAATATCCATAAGGGAGAAGCTATCCCACCCCCAATTGGTACAGGACACATACTAATACAAAGTTTTCAGCACAAAAGAGATTTATTACCCTGAAGGGCAAGGGGAGGAGAGTACCTGCCTCTGGATCAGGCAGGTAAAAGGCAGGCCATTGAGTAGCAGCAACAGTAACAAATAGGAAGGGACAATAACGGCAGCAAACAGGCATTTTGTTTTTGTTTTTGTTTGCTTTTGTTTTTGTTTTTTTTGTTTTAGTTTTGTCAGTACTAGGTTTTTAAATGAGAAAATAGATGAGTCTGTGCTAGGGTAAACTTGTAAATCCTGATTGGGCATGTTAGACAAGTAATGCATTTTAATTGTTGAACCTCAGTGTTTTGCTCAGAAATGAGCCAATAGCCAAATAAGTGAAAAGGCCTTTGGGGGCTAGCTATAAAAATGTAATACAATGGTTTTTAGCAAATGAGAGGAAAAGGAGTGAAAACCAAAAGCTGTTGACATCATGCTTGCTGTGCTCAGTCTGTTAGAGAGCCCTTTACATAAAGCCAAAGACCAGTCAAAAATTCTATTGCAGTTGTGGCTTAACTTACCAATGGATAGTTACTAACTATTCAGAAAGAGTCAGTACAAAACTATTGGAAATCAGCAAGGTGATGCGTTTATAACTTTGAAATATTAACAGGAAAGGGCATGTATAGTAATGCTAAATAACATCACATCGCCTCCTGAGGCTTATGAACACATCAATGCTTTGGCTTTTTAGTTGTGACATAAGTCACCAGATTCTTGAAAAACAAAATAGAGAATCATGGAGTTGTCTTGAGAGGCATGTGTCATAGACTATTCAAGTTAGAGTTCGTGGTTCTTGGGACATTGTGTTTCTTTTAGTTCCTGAGAGATTGATCCTATCCCTCAAGGGCAATGAAGCATTCAGGCCACATCGTGCTTCTCAGTATGTTCCCTTGAAAGACATGGAAGCATGGAAATTTTACAGGACAAGTGGTCTTAAACATCAATCTTGTGTACCCTACATAGCATTTCAATAACATGATCTAGGCCAGTTGGGGTAGTTGGGGTAGAGGAAACAGGATTAGATCATAGTCAAGAAAGACTGTGAGTAAAGAAGACCAAATATAAAGTCTTTCCCTTTGAGAAAAAAAATAGAAATAATCTCTTGCCCAAAGCAGAATGAACAAAGAATGTTCGCCATTCTGTAGGCAGTGTTTTCATTTTGTTTCCTTTGCAGTGCAGAGGCTCTTTAATTTCCTATAATCCATTTATCAATTCTTGAGATTATGTCTTGTAATATTGGAATTCTTTACCAAAAAGTACTTCTCTGACTGTCAATTATCAAACTTCAAAATCGATGGTATTTCATCACTACTGATGGGCAGGTTTGAAATAAATATTGTTAAAGTTTAAGGGAAGTTTTTGCAACTGTTTTGACCTGTAGCTATTCACATGATGTTGAAAGGACTTGTGCAATTGTTCTCCTTTGACCTCCACTATTTTCTGAAATAACAATCTGGTGACTTAAATATGTAAGGAGAGAGGAGCAGAGGAAAATGCCCTTTTTCCTCAGAAAAGATCCTTTTATTTTATCACAGACAAGTTTCATGCTGGGTTGGAAAGATTCTTAGTATGCGTGATTTAATCTTCATTTTGTGCACCTATTTTGTACAGAGCAAGTTTGTATGTCCTGAATGAAACAAATGTTTAAGAACATCATGATGAATTCACTCAAGCCATCTTCTTATACTGAATAAAATTATATCCCTATCCCTCCAAAAAACCCTACTGGAATATAGAGGAGGACTTTGTCTAGGACAAATAAAGCCTGCCCTGTGTACTGTTGGATATGTGGCCCCTGTGTGGACCATTTTGAAGTAAAGATGACATAAAAGTTCTGGTCTCGGAGTGGAGTATTTAGAGCCAGTTTTATAGCTTTCCTAATCTCTCCATATACTTCCTAATACTTCTCCTCTCCTCTTTGCTTCCTCCTATGATTCATATGCTTTGAAAAATTAACAAAGAATACCAGCAATATGTCAAATGATTGAGAAGTAAAGATTAAATATATGTTATTACATTTATCAAGTGTCATGCACTAATGATCCAAGGTAACAATATGTATATGTCTATGTACACACACACACACACACACACACACACACACACACACACACACACACACACAGTGTGGGGAGCAGCCACGGCTGCATGGGCCAAAGATGGCCTGGCTTTATGCCAAGCCCCATGACCTCGCTTGTTTATCCCAGTCTCAGTCATGTGCAGTAAAAGCAGTGCGCATAACTCAGAGAGATTAGCGCAACATCTCGAGATGCCATTCTATCAGCCAATCCTGCATGTTGCCTTGGATGTGCGTGTTTATGATTGGGTGGTGTGAGGTGGAATCAATGAATGGGAGTATAAATTAAGGGCAGCTCCAGACCAGGCCAGACCGGCCAGTGACCAGAGGAGACAGATGGGCCAGAGACCAGAGACCAGTGTAGCAGAGAGAGACCAGATGAGAAGATGACCAGTGAGTGTTAGAGAGCGCCAGAGTAGGAGAGCTCCAGCAGGGCTAGGCCAGAGAGCAGCAGTTGAGGAGAGCAGCACCAGCTTAGCCAGCCAGCATAGGAGAGAGCAGAGTGAATGAGTGAACAGCTGCTGTGTGAAACCTGAGAGAGAGAGAGAAGCAGAATAAAGCAGAAGCTGCAAAGGCAAGCTGCTTGAAACCACCTTGGCGTCCCGTGTCGTTTATTCCCACTGTCTCTGCTGGTCAGAGACATGTGGGCGTGAGGCACAGAGAGAGAGAGAGAGACAGAGAGAGAGAGACAGAGACAGGCAGAGGAGAACAGATCTTACTTTTATCAGTGAACTTAAAGCAGAAATGCAGACTTGAGTTGAGAAAGTAGAAAATGTTTATGTTATTGAATTAATCAATCCATCAACTTCATCCTTACTCAAAACCAAAACAAGGCTTTACAAGTGAGTGATCATCTTTTTCCTGATTTTGGTGTAAGAATTTGATAGAACAAACTAATGTTGATTTTTGTCTTCAAAAGATGCTTGGAATTAGAAGGAACTTTAAAATTACATATGGAAGAGAACACTAGGAGACCAGGTTTCTAGCTTCAGACCAGAAAGCATCTTGCACAACCAGGTCCCCAGCTAAGGGTGGCCAGCAAGTCTTATAAGAGCAGGTCTCTGGCTCTTTTGAGGCCAGAATCACTGCAAGCAGCACAGCTTCCATCTCTAGTATCTGCAAAGAAAATGAGAAGCCAGCATTTTAGCTCGGTCTCAAAGGTCAGTGTGACACAGAGCTTTGACTTCCAAGGCTCTATCAGTCATTGCAGGGTGGAGTCTAAGCAGAAGTCAATATATTTGTCCTAGAAGTCAAAGGTTGGGCCTGTCATTCTCAACTCAGTTCTATAAAATACACAGCCAATAAGCATCTCTCACAACTAAGTTGCTATTATGGTCCTATTTACAAATACTCTAATCTTAATTTAAAGACATAGATTAACATCAGTTAATAGTACTATTCAAAATCCCACTTTCTCCAATAGACTAGACATCTGAGTATATAAAAAAATAGAAATTAGTTGATATTATAAATTAAATGGACTTAATAAATACTGACACTGAAATATCAATGAGCATACATTCTATTCAGCATCATAAAAAATTTAAAAAAGAAAAAAATTAAAATAACCCATATCCAGAGACACAAAATAAACTTTTGTACATTCAGAAAGGTTGAAATAATAACCTGCATTCATTTTGACCACAATGACACAAAACTTACAATTGACAGCAAACAAATCTCTAGTAAGTACACAAACTCACACTCACTGACATCACCAACATCAATATAACAGGAAATAACAATTAACATCCATTGTCATTAACATCCATTCCCCAATAAAAAGACAGGCCAACAGAATGGATAAGAAAACAAGATCCATCATTTTGCTGCATACAGGAAACACATCACAGCAATAAAGATAAACATTACCTCAGAATAAAGAGCTAGAATAATTTTTCCAAGCAACTGGACCCAAGAAGCAAGCTGAACTAGCCATTCTTATATCTAATAAAATAGACTTTCAACCAAAATTAATCAAAAGACACAGAGGACAGGTCATAAATCATCAAAGGAAAACTCTACCCAGATGTTATCTAAATTCTGAACATCTTTGCCCCAAACACAAGGGCACACACACTTGAAAATGAAACATTGCTAAAGTTTAAATTGCACATGGAACCCCACACAATTGACAGGTCATCCAGACAAAAACTAAACAGAGAAATAATGAAATTAACAGACATTATGAATCAAATGGAGCTAACAGATATCTATAGAATATTTCACACAAACACAAAAGCATATATCTTCTTCTCAGCACCTCATGATTCTTCTCCAAAACTGACCATATATTTGGTCACAAAAGAAGCTTCAAGAGATAGAAGAAAATTGAAATAACGTCACGTTTTTATCAGACCACTATGGATTAAAGTTGGACTTCAACAACAGAACACCAGAAAGTCTACACACTTAGGAAAACTTAACAACTCTCTATTTAATAATCTCTGGGTGAGGGAAGAAATAAAGAAAGAAAATAAAGACTTTCTAGAATTCAATGAAATGGTGGTACAACATACCCAAACTTATGGGACACAATGAAAGCAGTGCTAAGAGGAAAATTCAAAGCACAGTGCCTCCATAAAGAAATTAGAAAGTTCTCATACCAGCAATTCAAAACTACAACTCAAAGCTCTAGAGAAAAAAGAAGCAAGTATAGAAATGAGAAGTAAAAGGCAGGAAATAATCAAAATCAGGGCTGAAATTGGTCAGTTAGAAACAAAGAAAACAGTACAAAGAATTAGTGAAACCAAGAGCTGTTTCTTTGAGAAAATCAACAAGATAGACAAATCCTTAGCTAAATTAACCAAAAGGTAAAGAGACAACATTCAAATAAACAAAATCAGAAATGAAAAGGGAGACCTAAAAATAGACATTGAGGAAATTCAAATAATCGTAAGGTTTTACTTCAAAAGCCTGTACTCCACAAAATTAGAAAGCATTAATGAAATGTACAATTTTCTAGATAGGTACTAATTACCGAAGTTAAGTCAAGTTTACACAAACTATTTAACCAGCCGTATAACCCTCAAAGAAATAGAAGCAGCCATTAAAAGTCTCCCAAACAAAGAACAATAAAAGCCCAGGGCCATGTGATTTTAGTGCAGAATTATACAAGACTTTCAAAGAAGAGCTAATACTATCCCTACCCAAACTATTCCACAAAACAGAAACAGAAGGAATACTGCCAAACTCATTATTTGAGGTTACAGTCACTCTGATACCTAACTCACACACAAAAAATCAATAAAGAGAAATATCAGTCCAATTTCTCTTTTGAACATTGACATAAAAATAAATAAAATACTATCAAACCATATCTAGGAAACATCAACAACATCATCCATTATGATCAAGTAGGCTTCATTCCAGTGGTACAGGGATAGTTCAATATATGAAAATCTATCAATGTAAGCCATCTTATAAACAAACTGAAAGAAAAAGATTATATGATCATCTCATTAGATGCTCAAAAAGCCTGACAAAATCCCATACCCTTTTACGTGAAAAGTGTTACATAGATCAGATATACAAGGCACATACCTGAAACAATCAAAGCAATACCCAGAAGACAATAGCCAACATCAAATGGAGAGAAACTTAAAGCAATTCCACCAAAATCAGGGATAATACAAAGGCAGCCCAATCTCTCCCTAGCTATTAAATAAGGTACCTGATGTTTTATCTAGAACAATAAGACAACTAAAGGAGATCAAGGGGATACAAATTGGAAAGGAAGAGGTCATACTATTGCTATTTGCAAATGATATGATATTATACTTAAGCAATCCCAAAAATTCTACCAGAGAACTCCTACAACTGATAAGCACATTCAGCAAACTGGCTAGACACAAAATTAACTAAAAAAAAATTAACTTTACTTAAAAGAAATCAGTAATCTTCTTTATATAAATGATAAACAGGCCGAGAAAGAAATTAGAGAAACAGCCACTTTATAATAGCCACAGATAATATAAAATATCTTGGTGTAACTCTGACCAAGCAAATTAAATGTATGTATGACAAGAACTTCAAGTCTCTAAAGAAAGAAATTAAAGAAGATATGAGAAGATGGAAAGATCACCTGTGCTCATGGATTAGCATAGTGAAAATGGTCATCTTACAAAAATCAATACAGATTCAGTGCAATACACATCAAAATTTCAACACAACTTTTAAAAATTATATATTTTCTTTATTTACATTTCAAATGATATCCTGAAAGTACCCTATACCCTCCCCCTGCCCTACTCGGCTAACCACCCACTCCTGCATCTTGGCCCTGGTGTTCCCCAGTACTGGAGCATATAAAGTTTGCAAGACCAAGGGGCCTCTCTTCCCAATGATGGCCTACTAGGCCATCTTCTGTTACATATGCAGGTAGAGACACAAGCTCTGGGGGTACTGGTTAGTTCATATTGTTGTTCCACCTATAGGGTTGCAGACCCCTTCAGCTCCTTGGGTGCTTTCTCTAGCTTCTCCATTGGGGGCCCTGTGTTCCATCCTAAAGATGACTGTGAGCATCCACTTCTGTATTTGCAAGATGCTGGCATAGACTCACTCGAGATAGCTATATAAGGGTCCTTTCAGCAAATCCTTGCTGGCATATGCAATAGTGTCTGCGTTTGGTGGCTGATTATGGGATGGATTCCTGGGTAGGGTAGTCTCTGGATGGTCCATCCTTTCCTCTTAGCTCCAATCTTTGTCTCTAACTCCTTCCATGGGTATTTTGTACCCTATTCTAAGGAGGAATGAAGTATCTACACTTTGGTCTTTGTTCTTCTTGTTTTTCTTGTGTTTTGCAAATTGTATCTTGGGTATTCTAAGTTTCTGGGCTAATATCCACTTATCAGTGAGTACATATCAAGTGATTTGTTTTGTGACTGGGTTACCTCACTAAGATGGCACCCTGGCTCTATGAAGCCCTGTGACCTTGCTTGTTTATCCCATTCTCAGTCATGCACAATAAAAGCAGCACGTGTAACTCCTTGGAGATATTAGTGCAACATCTCGCGTTACCATTCTATCAGCCAGTCCTGCATGCTGCCTTGGACTTGTGGGTTTATGATTGGGTGGTGTGAGGTGGCGTGAGTGAATGGAAGTATAAATTGAGGGCAGCCCCAGATGAGGATACATACCAGCCAGGGGCCAGAAAGCAGCAGCTTTAGAAGAGATGAGACCAGCTTTAGAGAGCCAGCTTAGGAGAGACCAGAGTAAGTGAGTGAATGGCTAAAGCTGTGTGAAAACTGAGAGAGAGAGAAGCAGAACAAAGCAGAAGCTGCGAAGGCAAGCTGCTCTGAACCAGCCTTGGCGTCCTGTGTCATTTCTTCCCACCATCTCTGCTGGTCAGAGACACGTGGGCTTGTGACAGTACTCCATTGTGTAAATGTGCCACATATTCTGTATCCATTCTTCTGTTGAGGGACATCTGGCTATTATAAATAAGGCTGCTATGAACATAGTGGAGCATGTGTCTTTATTACCACTTGGAACATCTTCTGGGTATATGCCCAGGAGAGGTATAGCTGGATCTTCCTTTGGTACTGTGTCCAATTTTCTGAGGAAACGTCAGACTGATTTCCAGAATGGTTGTACCAGCTTGCAATCGAACCAACAATGGAGGCGTGTACCTCTTTCTCCACATCCTCGCCAGCATCTGCTGTTACCTGAATTTTTTATCTTAGCCATTTTGACTGGAATGAGGAATGCACTTCGTTGATGATTAAGGATGTTGATCATTTTTTCAGGTGCTTCTCAGCCATTGAGTATTCCTCTGTTGAGAATTCTTTGTTTAGCTCTGTACCCCATTTTTAATGGGGTTATTTGAGTTTCTGGAGACCAGCTTCTTGAGCTCTTTGTATATATTGGATATTAGTCCACTATTAGATTTAGGATTGGTAAAAATTCTTTCCCAAACTGTCGGTGGCCTTTTTGTCTTATTGACAGTGTCTTTTGCAATTTCATGAGGTCCCATTTGTCAATATTTGATCTTACAGCACAAGCCATTGCTGTTCTGTTTAGGAATTTTGTCCCAGTGCCCAAATCTTTGAAGCTTTCTCCCATTTCTCCTCTATAAATTTCAGTGTCTCTGGTTTTATGTGGAGTTCTTTGATCCACTTAGCTTTGTACAAGGAGGTTAGAATGGATCACTTCACATTCTTCTACATGATACCCGCCAGTTGTACCAGCACTATTTGTTGTTTTTGCTATCCTAGGTTTTTTGTTATGCCAGATGAATTTGCAAATTGCCCTTTCTAACTCAGTGAACAATTGAGTTGGAATTTTGATGTGGACTGCATTGAATCTGTAGATTGCTTTTGGCAGGATAGCCATTTTTACTATATTAATCCTGTCAATCCATGAGCATGGGAGATCTTACCATCTTCTGAGATCTTCTTCAATTTCTTTCTTCAGAGACTTGAAGTTATTGTCATACAGATCTTTCACTTCATTAGTTAGAGTCACACCAAGGTATTTTATATTATTTGTGACTATTGTGAAGGGTATTGATTTGTTTGAGTTAATTTTATACATATCTAGCTACTGCACTGAAGCTGTTTATCAGGTTTTCCTAAACATCTTCTCTGATGGAATTTTTAGGGTCACTTATATAAACTATCATACCATCTGCAAATAGCGATATTTTGACTTATTCCTTTCCAATTTGTGTCCTCTTGATTGCCTTTTGTTGTCGAATTGCTCTGGCTAGGACTTCAAGAACTATATTGAATAGGTACGGAGAAAGTGGGCAGCCTTGTCTAGTCCCTGATTTTAGTGGGATTGCTTCAAGTTTCTCTCCATTTAGTTTGATGTTGGCTACTAGTTTAGGTATGGGCCTTGAATTCCTGATCTTTCCAAGACTTTTTATCATGAATGGGGTTTGGATTTTGTCAAAAATTCTCAGCACCTAATGAGATGATCATGTGATTTTTTTTTCTTTGAGTTTGTTTATATAGTGAAATATGTTGATGGATTTCCGTATATTAAACCACCCGTGCATCCCTGGGATGAAGCCTACTTGGTCATGATGGATGATTGTTTTGATGTGTTCTTGGATTTGGTTTGTAAGGATTTTATTGAGTATTTTTGCATCGGTATTCATAAGGGAAATTGGTCTGAAGTTCTCTTTCTTTTTTGGATCTTTGTGTGATTTAGGTATCAGAGTAATTTTGGCTTCATAGAACGAATTGGGAAGAGTACCTTCTGTTTCTTTTTTTGTGGATTAGTTTGAGGAGAGTTGGAATTAGGTCTTCTTTGAAGGTCTGATAGAATTCTGCACTAAACCCATCTGGTCCTGGGCTTTTTTTGGTTGGGAGACTATTAATGACTACCTCTATTTCTTTAGGGGAAATGGTACTGTTTAGATCGTTAATCTGATCCTGATTTATCTTTGGTACCTGGTATTTTTCTAGGAAGTTGTCCATTTCACTCAGGTTTTACAGTGTTGTTGAGTATGGCCTTTTGTAGTAGGATCTTATGATGATTTGGATTTCCTTAAGTTCTGTTGTTATGTCTCCTTTTTCATTTCTGATTTGCTAATGAGAATACTGTCCCTGTGCCCTCTCGTTAGTCTGGCTAAGGCTCTATCTATCTTGTTGATTTTCTCAAAAAACCAGCTTCTGGTTTGGTTGATTCTTTAAACAGTTCTTTTTGTTTCTACTTGGTTGATTTCAGCCCTGAGGTTGATTATGTCCTGCCATCTATTCCTCTTGGGTGAATGTGCTTCCTTTCTCTAGAGCTTCTAGGTGTGCTTTCAGGAGGCTAGTGTATGCTCTCTCTAGTTTCCTTGTGGAGGCACTCAGGGCTATAAGTTTTCCTCTTAGGACTGCTTTCATTGTGTCCCATAAGTTTGGGTATGTTGCAGCTTCATTTTCATTAAACTCTAAAAAGTATTTAATTTCTTTTTTATTTCTTCCTTGATCAAGGTATCATTGAGTACAGTGTTGTTCAGTTTCCATGTGAATGCTGGCTTTTTATTATTTATGCTGTTTTGAAGATCAGCCTTAGTCTGTGGTGATCTGATAGGATGCATGGGATAATTTCAATATTTTTGTATCTGTTGAGGCCTATTTTGTGATCGATTATATGGTCAATTTTGGAGGAGGTACCATGTGATGCTGAGAAGAATTATATCTTTTTGTTTTAGGATATATAATCTGTAGATATCTATTAAATTCATTTGTTTCATAACTTCTGTTAGTGTCCATGTGTCTCTGTTTAGTTTCTGTTTCCAGGATCTGTCCAATAGTGAGAGTGGGGTGTTGAAGTCTCCCACTATTATTGTGTGAGATGCATTGTGTGCTTTGAACTTTACTAAAGTTTTTATAATGAATGTGGCTGCTCTTGCATTTGAAGCATAGATATTCAGAATTGAGAGTTTATGTTGGAAGTTTTTACCTTTGATGAGTATGAAGTGGTCCTCCTTGTCTTTTTTGATAATTTTGGGTTGAAAGTCAATTTTATTTGCTATTAGAATGGCTACTCCAGCTTGTTTCTTAGGACCATTTGCTTGGAAAATTGTTTTCCAGCCTTTCACTCTGAGGTAGTGTCTGTCTTTTTCCCTGAGGTGGGTTTCATGTAAGCAAAATGTTTGGTCCTGTTTGTGTAGCCAGTCTATTAGTTTATTTCTTTTTATTGGGGAATTGAGTCCATTGATGTTACGAGAAATTAAAGAAAAGTAATTGTTGCTTCCTCTTATTTTTGTTGTTAAAGTTGGGATTTTGTTCTTGCAGCTGTCTTCTTTTAGGTTTGTTGAAGGATTACTTTCTTGCTTTTTCTAGGGTGTAGTTTCCATCATTTTGTTGGTGTTTTCCCTTTATTATCCTTTGAAGGGCTGGATTCGTGGAAAGTTATTGTGTGAATTTGGTTTTATCATGTAATACTTTGGTTTTTCCATCTATGGTAATTGCGAGTTTTGCTGACTATAGTAGCCTGGGCTGGCATTTGTGTTCTCTTAGGTTCTGTATAATATTTCTGCTGGAACTTCTGGCTTCTATAGTCTCTGTTGAGAAGTCTCCTGTAATTCTAATAGGCCTACCTTCATAAGTTACTTGATCTTTTTCCCTTACTGCTTTTAATATTCTGTGTTTATTTAGTTCATTTGTTCTTCTCATTATTATGTGTTAGGAGGAATTTCTTTTCTGGTCCAGTCTATTTGGAGTTCTGTAGGCTTCTTGTATGTTTATGGGAATCTCTTTCTTTAGGTTTGGGAAGTTTTCTTCTATAAATTTGTTGAAGATATTTGCTGGCCCTTTAAGTTGAAAATCTTCATTTTCATCTACCCCTATTATCCATAGTTCTGATCTTCTCATTTTGTCTAGGATTTCCTGGATTTTTTTAGTTAGAATCTTTTGGTATTTTCCATTTTCTTTGATTGTTGTGCCAATGTTTTCTATGGAATTTTCTGCATGTGAGATTCTGTCTTCCATCTCTTGTATTCTGTTGCTGATGCTCACATCTATGGTTCTTGATTTCTTTCCTAGGGTTTCTATCTGCAGAGTTCTCTCACTTTGTGTTTTCTTTAGCATTTCTACTTCCCTTTTTAGGTCTTGTAAGGTTTTGTTCAATTCCATCACCTGTTTGGTTGTGTTTTCCTGTAATTCTTTATGGAATTTTTGCGTTTTGTCTCTACCTGTTTAGCAGTGTTTTCCTGTGATTCTTTAAGGGCTTCTACCTGTTTAGCAGTGTTTTCCTGTATTTCCTTTTTTTTCCCCCTTGGTGATTTTTTAAAAATTATTTTATTAGATATTTTATTTTACATTTCAAATGCTACCCAGAAATTTCCCTATGTCCTCCCCCCTTCCCTTCTCCTCTAACCACCCACTCCCACTTCTTGGCCCAGGCTTTCCCCTATATTGGGGCATATAAAGTTTGCAATACCAAGGGGCCTCTTTTCCTGATGATGACCAACTAGGCCACCTTGTGCTACATATGCAGCTAGAGACACGAAATCTGGGGGTTCTGGTTAGTTAATGTTGTTGTTCCTCTTATAGGGTTGCAGGCCCCTTCAGCTCCTGGTGTACTTTCTCTAGCTTCTCCTTTGGGGGCCCTGTGTTCCATCATATAAATGACTGTGAGCATCCATTTCTGTATTTGTCAGGCACTGGCATAGCCTCATACGAGACAGTTATATCAAGGTCCCTTCAGCAAACTCTTGTTGTCATATGCAATAATGTCTGGGTTTGGTGACTGATTATTATTGTATGGACTCCCCTGGTGGGGTAGTCTCTAGATAGTCCATCCTTTTGTCTTAGCTACAAACTTTGTCTCTGCAATTCCTTTCCTTTTTTTTTTTTCCCTGTTCTAAGGAGGAATGAAGTATCCACACGCAGGTTTTCTTTCATCTTGATTTTCTTGTGTTTTGCAAATTGTATCTTGGGTATTCTAACATTCTGTGCTAATATCCACTTATCAGTGAGTGCATATCTAGTGACTTCTTATGTGATTGGTTTACCTCACTAAGGATGATATCCTCCAGATACATCCATTTGCCCCAAAATTTCATAAATTCATTGTTTTTAATAGGAGAGTAGTACTCCATTGTGCAAATGTACCATATTTTCTGTATCCATTCCTCTGTTGAGGGACATCTGGGTTATTTCCAGCTTCTGGCTCTTACAAATAAGGCTGCTATGAACATAGTGAAACATGTGTTTTTATTACCAGTTGTAACATCATCTGGGTATATGCCCAGGAGAGGTATTGCTGGATCTTCCAGTAGTACTATGCCCAATTTTCTGGGGCACCTCCAGACTGACTCCAGAGAGGTTATACCAGGCTGCAATCCCACCAGCAATGGAGGAGTGTTCCTCTTTCTCCACATCCTTGCCAGCATCTGCTGTCACCTGAATTTTTGCTCTTAGCCATTCTGACTGGTGTGAGGTAGAATCTCAAAGTTGTTTTGATTTGCATTTCCCTGATGATTAAGGATGTTGAACATTTTTTCAGGTGTTTCTCAACCATTCAGTATTCCTCAGTTGAGAATTCTTTGTTTAGCTCCGTACCCCATTTTTAATGGAGTTATTTGAATTTCTAGAGACCAGCTTCTTGAGCTCTTTGTATATATTGGATATTAGTCTCCTATCAGATTTAGGATTGGTAAAAATTCTTTCCCAAACTGTTGGTGGCCTTTTTGTCTTACTTACAGTGTCTTTTGCCTTACAGAAGCTTTGCAATTTCATGAGGTCCCATTTGTCAATACTTGATCTTACAGCACAAGCCATTGCTGTTCTGTTTAGAAATTTTTCCCCAGTGTCAATATCATCGAGGATTTTCCTCTCTTTCTCCTCTATATATTTCAGTGTGTCTGGTTTTATGAGGAGGTCTTTGATCCACTTAGACTTAGATTTGTACAAGGAGATAAGAATGGATCAATTCGCATTCTTCTACATGATAATCTCAAGTTGTGCCAGTACAGATTGTTGAATATGCTGTATTTTTTTCCATTGCATGGTTTTAGCTCCCTTGTGAAAGATCAAGTGACCATAGGTGTGTGGATTCACTTCTGGATCTTCAATTCTATTCCATTGATCTACCTGTCTGTTGCTGTACAAGTACCATGCAGTTTTTATCACAATTGCTCTGTAGTACAGCTTGAGGTCAGGGATGGTAATTCCACCAGAGGTTCTTTTATTGTTGAGAATGGTTTTTGCTATCCTAGGCTTTTTATTATTCCAGATGAATTTGCAAATTGCCCTTTCTAACTCAGTGAACAATTGAGTTGGAATTTTGATGTGGACTGCATTGAATCTGTAGATTGCTTTTTGCAGGATAGCCATTTTGATTATATTAATCCTGCCAATTGATGAACATCAGAGATCTTTCGGTCTTCTAAGATCTTCTTCTGTTTCTTTCTTCAGAGACTTGAAGTTCTTGTCATACAGATCTTTCACTTTCTTAGTAAGAGTCACACCAAGGTATTTTATATTATTTGTGACTATTGTGAAGGGTGTTGTTTCCCTAATTTCTTTCTCATCCTCTTTATCCTTTGTGTAGAGAAAGGCCATTGATTTGTTTGAGTTAATTTTATATCTAGCTATTGCACTGAAGCTGTTTATCAGGTTTAGGAGTTCTCTGGTGGAATTTTTAGGGTCACTTATTTAAACTATCTTATCATCTGCAAATAGTGATATTTTGACTTCTTCTTTTCCAATTTGTATCCCCTTGATCTCCTTTTGTTATCCAATTGCTCTGGCTAGGACTCCAAGTACTATATTGAATAGGTAGGGAGAAAGTGGGCAGCCTTGTCTTGTCCCTGTTTTTAGTGGAATGGCTTTGAGTTTCTCTCCATTCAGTTTGATGTTGGCTACTGGTATGCAGTAGATTGTTTTTATTATGTTTAGGTATGGGCCTTGAATCCCTCATCTTTCCATGACTTTTATCATGAAGGGGTATTGGATTTTGTCAAATGCTTTCTCAGCATCTAACAAGATGATCATGTGATTTTTGTCTTTGAGTTTGTTTATATAGTGAATTACATTGATGGATTTCCGTATATTTAACTATCCCTATATCCCTGGGATGAAGCCTACTTGGTCATGATAGATGATTGTTTCGATGTGTTCTTGGATTTGATTTGTGAGGATTTTATTGAGTATTTTTGCATCGATATTCATAAGGGAAATTGGTCTGAAGTTCTCTTTCTCTTTTTTTTTTTTTTTTTGATCTTTGTGTGGTTTAGGTATCAGAGTAATTGTGGCGTCATAGGATGAATTAGCTAGAGTACCTTCTGTTTCTATTTTGTGAAATATTTTGAGGAGTGTTGAAAATAGTTCTTCTTTGAAGGTCTGATAGAACTCTGAGCTAAACCCATCTGGCCCAGGGCTTTTTTTGGTTGGGAGCCTATTAATGACTACTTCTATTTCTTTAGGGGAAATGGGACTGTCTTTACCAATCCTAAATTAGATAGGGGGCTGATATCCAATATATATAAAGAACTCAAGAAGGTGGACACCAGAAAATCAAATATCCCCATTAAAAAGTGGGGCACAAAGTTACACAAAGAATTCTTAACTGAGGAATACTGAATGGCTAAGAAGCACATGAAAAAATGTTCAACATCTTTAATCATCAGGGAAATGCAAATCAAAACAAACCTGAGATTCCACCTCACACCAGTAAGAATGGCTAAGTTCAAAAATTCAGGTGACAGCAGATGCTGACGTGGATGTGGAGAAAGGGGAACACTCCTACAGTGTTGGTGGGAATGCAAGCTTGTTCAACCACTCTGGAAATCAGTCTGGTGGTTCCTCAGAAAATTGGACATAGTACTACCTGCAATACCTCTCCTGGACATATATCCAGAAGATGTTCCATCTGGTAATACGGACATATGTTCCACCATGTTCATAGCAGCCTTATTCATAATAGCCAGAAGCTAGAAAGAGCTCAGATGTCCCTCAACAGAGGAATGGATACAGAAAATGTGGTACATTTACACAATGGAGTACTACTCAGCTATTAAAAACAATGAATTCATGAAATTCCTAGGCAAATGGATGGATCTGGAGGGTATCATCCTAAGTGAGTAACCCAATCACAAAAGAACTCACATAACATGTACTCACTGATAAGTGGATATTAGCCCAGAAACCTAGACTACCCAAGATACAACTTACTAAACACATGAAACTCAAGAAGAATGAAGATCAAAATGTGGACACTTCGTCCCTTCCTAGAATTAAGAACAAAGCACACATTGAAGGAGTTACAGAGATCAAGTGAGGAGCTGAATCTAAGGATGGACCAACCAGTGACTCCTGCAGTCAGGGATCCATCCCATAATCAACCACCAAACATAGACATTATTGCATATGCCAGCAAGATAGTGCTGAAAGGGCCCTGATATAGCTGTCTCATGGGAGGCTATACCAGTGCCTGGCAAACACAGAAGGGGATGCTCCCAGTCAGCTATTAGATGGAATACAAGGTTCCCAAGGAAGGAGCTAGAGAAAGTACTGAAGGAGCTGAAGGGGTTTTCAACCCTATAGGTGAAAGAACAACATGAACTGACTAGTATCCCCAGAGCTCATGTCTCTAGTTGCATATATAGAAGAAGATGGCCTAGTTGGCCATCACTGGGAAGAGAGGCCCCTTGGTCATGCAAACTTTATATGCCCCAGTACAGGGGAAAGCCAGGGCCAATAGGTTGGAGTGTGTGGGGTGGGTAGGGGAGCAGGGGGGGATAAGGGAGGGTTTATGGGATTTTGGGGAGAACATGTGAAATGTAAATGAAGAAAATATCTAATAAAAATAGAAAAAAAGATTGTTAATCTGATCCTAATTTAACTTTAGTGCCTGGTATCTGTCTAGGAAGTTGTCCATTTCATCCAGGTTTTACAGTTTTGTTGAATATAGCCTTTTGTAGTAGGATCTGATGATATTTTGGATTTCCTCAAGATCTGTTGTTATGTCTCCTTTTTCATTTCTGATTTTGTTAATGAGAATACTGTCCCTGTGCCCTCTAGTTAGTCTGGTTAAGGCTCTATCTATCTTGTTGATTTTCTCAAAGAACCAGCTTCTGGTTTGGTTGATTCTTTGAACAGTTCTTTTTGTTTCTACTTGGTTGATTTCAGCCCTGAGGTTGATTATGTCCTGCCATCTATTCCTCTTGGGTGAATGTGCTTCCTTTCTCTAGAGCTTCTAGGTGTGCTTTCAGGAGGCTAGTGTATGCTCTCTCTAGTTTCTTTTTGGAGGCACTCTGAGCTGTGAGTTTTCCTCTTAGGACTGTTTTCATTGTGTCCCATAAGTTTGGGTATGTTGTAGCTTCATTTTCATTAAACTATAAATGGTCTTTAATTTCTTTCTTTATTTCTTCCTTGATCAAGGTATCATTGAGTAGAGTGTTGTTCAGTTTCCATGTGAATGCTGGCTTTCTATTATTTATGCTGTTATTGAAGATCAGCCATAGTCTGTGATGGTCTGATAGAATACATGGGATAATTTCAATATTTTTGAATCTGTTGATGCCTGCTTTGTGACCAATTATATGGTCAATTTTGGAGGAGGTACCATGAGGTGCTGAGAAGAAAGTAAATCCTTTTGTTTTAAGATAAAATGTTCTATAGATATCTGTCAAATACTTTTTTTTCATAACTGTGTTAGTGTCCATGTGTCTTTGTTTAGTTTATGTTTCCAGGATCTGTCCATTAATGATAGTGGGTTCTTGACATCTCCCACTATTATTGTGTGAGGTGCAATGTGTGCTTTGAGCTTTACTAAAGCTTCTTTAATGAATTTGGCTGCTCTTGTATTTGGGGCATAGATATTTAGAATTGACAGTTCATCTTGGTAGATTTTACATTTGATGAATATGAAGTGTCCCTCCTTGTCTTTTTTGATAACTTTTGGTTGGAATTCAATTTTATTCGATATTAGAATGGCTACTCCACCTTGTGTCTTCCGGCCATTTGCTTGGAAAGTTGTTTTCCAGCTTTTCACTCTGAGGTAGTGTCTGTCTTTATCCCTGAGGTGGGTTTCCTGTATGCAGCAAAATGTTGGGTCCTGTTTGTGTAGCCAGTCTCTTAGTCTATGTCTTTTTATTGGGCAATTGAGTCCATTGATGTTAAGAGAAATCAAAGAAAAGTATTTGTTGCTTCCTGTCATTTTTCTTGTTGAAGTTGGGAATCTCTTCTTGTGGCTGCCTTCTTTTAGTTTTTGTTAAAGGACTACTTTCTTGCTTTTTCTAGGTCATAGTTTCCTTCATTGTGCTGGTGTTTTCCCTTTATTATCCTTTGAAGGGCTGGAATCATGGAAAGATATTGTGTGAAATTGCTTTTGTCATGGAATACTTTGGTTTTGCCATCTATGGTAATTCAGAGTTTTGCTGGGTATAGTAGCCTAGGCTGGCATTTGTGTTCTCTTATGGTCTGTGTAACATCTCTCTAGGATCTTCTGGCTTTCATAGTCTCTGGTGAGAAATCTGGAGTAATATTGATAGGCCTGCCTTTATATGTTACTTGCCTTTTTCCCTTATTGCTTTTAATATTCTGTCTTTATTTAGTACATTTGTTGTTCTTATTATTATGTGTCTGGAGGAATTTCTTTTCTGGTCCAGTCTATTTGGAGTTCTGTAAGCTTCTTGTATGTTCATGGGCATCTCTTTAGGTATGGGAAGTGTCCTTCTATAGTTTTGTTGAAGATATTTGGTGTCCCTGTAGGTTGAAAGTCTTCTTTCTCATCTACTCCTATTATCCATAGGTTTGGTCTTCTCATTGTGTCCTGGATTTTCTGGATGTTTTGAGTTAGGATCTTTTTGTATTTTGCATTTTCTTTGATTGTTGTGCCCATGTTCCCTATTGGATCTTCTGCACCTGCGATTCTCTCTTCCGTCTCTAGTATTATGTTGCTGATGCTCACATCTATGGTTCCTGATTTCTTTCCTAGGGTTTCTATCTCCAGAGTTGTCTCCCTTTGTGTTTTCTTTATTGTTTCTTCTTCCATTTTTAGATCTTGTATGGTTTTGTTCAATTCCATCACCTGTTGGGTTGTGTTTTCCTGTATTTCTTTATCGGATTTTTATGTTTCTTCTGCCTTTTTAGCAGTTTTTGCCTGTAGTTATTTAAGGATTTCTACCTGTTTAGCAGTGTTCTCCTGTGATTCCTTGAGGGATTTTTGTGTTTCCTCTTTAAGGGCATCTCCTTGTTTGGTAGTATTCTCCTGTAATTCCTTGAGGGACTTTTGTACTTCCTCTTTAAGGGCTTCTGTTTAGCAGGGTTCTCTTGCATTTCTTTAAGAGAGTTATTAATGTCCTTCTTAAAATCTTCTACCATATTATGAGATATGATTTTAAATCCGAGTCTTGCTTTTCAGGTGTGTTGGGACATCCAGGACTCATTCTCTGGTGGGAGTACTAGGTTCTGATAATTGTGTTCTTGGTTTCTTTTATTAATATTATTAAGTTTGCCTTCGCCATTTGGAAATCTCTAATGTTAATGTTCAAGCTGTATCTGGTTGGAGCTTGATCATCCTGTGATTCTGTTAGCCTCCATCAGCACTCCTGGTAGTCCAACTCTCACCTGAGTTCCAGTGTTCAGAGCACTCTCTGCAGGCAAGCTCTTCTCTTGCAGGGCAGGTGTCCAGCAGTCTGGAGCTCTAATCCACCTCCTGAGTTCTGGGGTCAAAACCGTTCCTGAAGGCCAACTCTCCTCTGGTAAGGAATGTGCCCAGGAGTCTGGGTTTCAGCTCTGCCTGCTGGCCATGATGTGGAGGTGATTCAAGGTCCTGTGGAGTGGAGTGCACTCTGCAGTCCCCAGCAGCCTCTGCTGGGCTCAGAAGGAAGATAGCGGGGGGGGGGGGGTAGGGTAGGGGTGGGAAGTTGGCCCAGGCTGGAATAGATCCCAGCTTCTGGTAGGGTAGAGTTCCTTTGTCCCTGTTCCTGCAGGCACAAGACCCTCGCTATTCCTGAAGCTGATGTTGAGTTCCACTCACCTGTGATCCCAGGTGATCCCGAGGTCCTGTAGTGTGGAGAGCACTCCGCAGCCCCCAGCAGCCTCCGCTGGGCTCAGAAGGAAGATGGCAGGGGTAGCCCTGGCCGTGATTCAGGTGTGATCCTGAGGTCCTGTGGCATGGAGCGTACTCCGAAGGCCCCAGCAGCCTCTGCTGGGCTCAGAAGGAAGATCCTGTATTTCTCTAAGTGAGTTATTAATGCCCTTCTTAACGTCCTCTACCAGCATCATGAGATATGATTTTAAGTCCGAATCTTGCTTTTTGGGTGTGTTGGGGTAACCAGGACTGGCTGAGGTGGGAGTGCTGGGTTCTGATGATGGTGAGCAGTCTTGGTTTCTGTTGGTAAGATTCTTACATTTGCCTTTCACCATTTGGTAATCTCTGGTGTTAGTTGTTATAGTTGTCTCTGGCTGGAGCCTGTTCCTCCTGGGATTCTGTTAGCCTCTGTCAGCTGTCCTGGGAGTCCAGCTCTCTTCTGAATCTCAGTAATCAGAGTACTCTCTTCAGGCAAGCTTTTCTCTTGCAGGGAAGGTGCATAGCGCTCTGGCATTCAGACCTGCCTCCTGGCTGAAGATGAAGGTCAGAAAGAGGGTCTGTCTCAGAAGATGGGTTGCCTCTGCAGTCTGTGCGCTCACCTGCACAGATTGGTCTCTGAGGGACCCAAGACACAAGATAGCCCTCTCACCTGCTATGGAGGTCACAGCCCTCCCAGGTGGTCACCTCTCCTCTGGCAGGGAAGGTGCCAGATGGCCCAAAACAGGGGTCTGTCCCAGAAGCTGTGTAGCTTCTGCCTTTTCCAGAAGCTGTGTAGCTTCTGCCTTTTCCAGAAGCTGTGTCACTTCTGCAGTCCACACTCTCTCCTGTGCAGACTGGTCTTAGAGGGACCTAGGAGACAAGATGGCTCCCTCACCTGCTCTGGGGCGTCAGAGCCCTCTAGGTTGGCCACCTCTCCTCTGGCGGAGAAGGTGCCCCGATGTCTGGAGCCTGAAATGGGGGTCTGTCTCAGAAGCTGTGTTGCTTCTGCCTGTCCAAGAAGCTGTGTTGCTTCTGCAGTCAGCTCACTCACCCTCCTTAATCTGAAAGCTGATCTGTGCACACTGGTCTCAGAGGGACTAGGGAGACAAGATGACTCCCTCACCTGCTTGGGTGTGGGGGGTCCGAGCCCTCCCAGGCGGGCCACCTCTCCTCTGGCAGGGAAGGTGCCAGGATGTCTGGAGCCCAAAATGGGGGTCTGTCCCAGAAACTGTGTTGCCTCTGCAGTCTGCTCACTTACCCTCTGCAATCCGTGAGCTCCACAATTTTTTATAGAACTTAAAAGAGGAAATAGCCTCATATGGGAAAAGAAAAGAAAACACAAGGATAACCAAAACAATCCTGAACAATAAGAGAACTTTTGGAGGAATAACAATCCCTGACTTCAAACTTACTACAGTGAAATAGTGATAAAAACTGCATGGTATTGGGGCAAAAATAGATATATTGATCAATGGAATTGAATCAAAGATCCAGAAATTAACCTAGACACCTAAGGACACTTGATTTTTCATAAAGAATCCAAAACTATATAGTGAAAAAAAGAAAGCATCTTCACAAATGGTGCTGGTGCAACTGAATGTCTACCTGAAGAATGAAAATAGATTCATATTTATCACCCTGCATAAAACTCAAGTCTCATCGGGTCAAGGACTTCGACATAAAACCAAATTCCATAGAAGAAAAAGTGAGAAATAGCTTTGAATGCATTGATACAGGAGAAAACTTCTTGAAAATAACACCCTTGGTCATACAGACTCTATATGCCCCAGTACAGGGGAATGCCAGGGCCATTAAGTGGGAGGGGTGGGTAGGGGAGCAGGGCGGGGACGCGGGAGGGTAAGGGAAAATTTCTGGATAACATGTGAAATGTAAATGAAGAAAATATCTAATAAAGAGAAAAAAAAAAGAAAATAACACCAATGGCTCAGGCTCTAAGATAAATGTAAAGCTTATATAAGGCAAAGGACCCTGTCAATAGGACAAAATGGCACCTTTCTTAGGGCTTTACTGCTGTGAACAGACACCATGACCAAAGCAACTCCTATAAGGACAACATTAAATTGGGGATGGCTTATAGGTTCAAAAGTTCAGTCCATTGTCATCAAGGTGGGTACATGGTAGCATCCAGGCAGGCATGGTGCAGGAGGAGATGAGAGTTCTACATCTTTATCTGAAGTCTGCTAGTAGAATACTGCCCAATAGGAAGCTAGGATGGGGGTCTTAAAGCCCACACCCATAGTGACACACCTACTCCAACAGGGTCACACTCTCTAATAGTGTCACTCCCTGGGCTGAGCATATACAAACCATCACAGAGCCCAAAAGATTGACAAAGGATCTTCACCAAACCTCCATCTGACAAAGGGATAATATCCAACATTTATAAAGAACTCAAGAACTCAAGAAGCTAGTCAAGAATAATCTAACTAATCCAATTAAAAAATGGGGTACAGAGCTAAACAGAGAATTTTCAGCAGAGGAATCTTGAATGACCCAAAAAACCACTTAAAGGAATGATCAAAGTCCTTAGTCATCAGGGAAACATAAAACAACTTTGAGCTTCCATCTTACAGCCATAAGAATGGTTAAGATAAAAAACTCAAGAAATAGCACATGTTGGCGATACTGTGGAACAAAGGGAACCACACTCCTCCATTGCTAGTGAGAGTGAAAACTTGTAAAAACCACCTTTGAAGTCGATTTGGCGGTTTCTCAGAAAACTTGGAATAGTTCTACCTTAAGACCCAGCTATTCCACTCCTGGGTACATACCCAAAAGATGCTCCACCATCTCCCATCAACAATTGCCCAGTGATGTCCATAGCAGTGTTATTCATAATAGACAGAAATGAGAAACAACCCAGATGTCCATCAACTGAAGAATGGATAAAGAAAATGTGGTACATCTATACAGTGGAATACTATTCAGCTGTTAAAAACAAAGACATTGTGAATTTTGTAGGCAAATGGAAGGACATACATTGTATTTACAGTTAAGTATATATTAGTCATAGCATACAGGATATCCTTGCTACACTCCACAGACCCACAGAAGCTAAAAAAAAAAAAAAAAAAAGGAAGGCACAAGTGAGGATGCTTGAATCTCACTTAGAAGGGTAAGTAAAGAAGTCATAAGAGGCAGATGGAAGGAAGGAAACGAGTTGGAGAGGAGTTGGGGAGGGGAGTCAGGGGTGGTTTATAAATAGGAATGAAAAGGAACAGGAGGGTGGCCAGATAGCCATGAGAATGAATGGAAATTTGCAACTGAAGGGGTTGGGAAGGTAGGGGCATCTCTAGCATGAGACAGATTTCTGGAATAAGGGAGGCAATGAAGAACTAATGGGAGTGTCCTTAGTGACTCACAACATTTGGGATGTGGCATCTGAAGAGGCTACTTCCTGTAGCCAGGCTGGAACCCCAATGGAGCAATAATGATACCAGCCCACCCACAAAACTTTTGACCTTAATGTATCTGGTCTACTGGAAATGCAAGGACTAGGAATGGAGCAGATATTGATGGAATGACCAACCAAAAACTGTCCCAACTTGAGGCCCATCCCATGACCAAGCACCAATCCTTGACTCTAATGTATGATACTCTGTTATGCTTGCAGACAGGAATCTAACATAGCTGTCCTATAAGAGGCTCCACCCAGCAGCTGACTCAGACAGATGTAGACACCAAACATTGGATGGAGCTTGAGGACTCTTATAGAATAATAGAGTTAGTATTGCAGATCCAGAGTGGATAGGAACTGTACAGAGCTCTTCCGGTCTGGTCCGGTGCACCCTGCACCAGCCCACGGCTCGGGCACAGGCTCTGCGCACTCTCCCCAGGACTCCCCAGGCTATCTTGGGACCACAGGTGAGCAGCTGAACGCAGCATCTGTTCCTGCCCAATCCCGTTCGACCTGAGACACCAGCCAGGACAGAGATAAAGGCCCAGAGCAGGACAGACTCTCCCTTCCGGTCTGGTCAGGTGCACCCTGCACCAGCCCAGGGCTCGGGCGCAGGCTCTGCACAGTCTCCCTGGAACTCCCCAGGCTATCTTGGGACCACAGGTGAGCAGCTGAACGCAGCATCTGTTCCTGCCCAATCCCGTGCGACCTGAGACACCAGCCAGGACAGAGATAAAAGCCCAGAGCAGGAAAGACTCTCCCTTCCGGTCTGGTCAGGTGCACCCCGCACCAGCCCAGGGCTCGGGCACAGGCTCTGCGCAGTCTCCGTGGGACTCCTCAGGCTATCTTGGGACCACAGGTGAGCAGCTGAATGCAGAATCTGTTCCTGCCCAATCCTGTGCAACCTGAGACCAGCCAGGACAGAGATAAAGGCCCAGAGCAGGACAGACTCTCCCTTCTGGTCTGCACCAACACCAGGTCTCCTTGGTTAGAGATGGCAGGAGGTAAGCATAAGAACAGAAGCAACAGAATCCAAGGGTACTTGGCATCACCAGATCCAAACTCACCCACCACATCAAGTCCTAGATACAACAGCACACCAGAAAAACAGGACATGGATATAAAGTCACTTGTCATGATGATGATGGAGGACTATAAGAAGGAAATGCAGGAAAACACAGATAAACAACTAGAAGCATTTAAAGAGGAAAAACTTAGAGAGTTATGGGAAAACAATACCAAACAGGTGATGGAATTCAACAAAGCCATCCAGGACCTAAAAATGGAAGTAGAAACAATTAAGAAAAACCAAAAGGAGATAACCCTGGAGATAGAAACCATAGGAAAAAAATCAGGAACCATAGATATGAGCATCAGCAACAGAATACAAGAGATAGAAGAGAGAATCGCAGGCACAGAAGATTCTGTAGGGAGCATAGACAAGACAATCAAAGAAAATGCTAAATGCAAAAAGACCCTAACACAAAATATCCAGGAAATCCAGGACACAATGAGAAGACCAAACTTAAGGATAATAGGAGTAGATGAGAAGGAAGACTATCAAACTAAAGGGCCAGCAAATATCTTCAACAAAATAATAGAAGAAAACTTTCCATACCTAAAGAA
>CACVCL010031162.1:0-35429 GCA_902729485.2 Mus minutoides
GGTACATTTACACAATGGAGTACTACTCAGCTATTAGAAACAATGAATATATGAAATTCCTAGGCAAATGGATGGATCTGGAGGGTGTCATCCTGAGTGAGGTAACCCAATCACAAAAGAACTCACATAACATGTACTCACTGATATGTGGATATTAGCCCAGAAGCCTAGACTACCCAAGATACAATTTACTAAACACGTGAAACTCAAGAAGAATGAAGTTCAAAATGTGGTCTCTTTGCCCCTTCCTAGAATTAAGAACAAAGCACACATTGAAGGAGTTACAGAGATCATGTGTGAAGCTGAATCAAAAGGATGGACCAACCAGTGAATGCAGCTGCCAGGGATCCTTCCCATAATCAGCCACCAAAAATAAACACTATTGCATATGCCAGCAAGATAATGCTGAAAGGGCCCTGATATAGCTGTCTCGTGGGAGGCTAATACCAGTGCCTGGCAAACACAGAAGTGGATGCTCACAGTCAGCTATTAGTTGGAACACAGGACTCCCAAGGAAGGAGCTAGAGAAAGTACCCAAGGAGCTGAAGGGGTCTTCAACCCTATAGGTGGAAGAATAACATGAACTAACTAGTTCCCCCTGTGCCCATGTCTCTAGCTGCATATATGGAAGAAGATGGCCTAGTTGGCCATCATTGGGAAGAGAGGCCCCTTCGTCATGCAGACTTTATATGCCCCAGTACAGGGGAACGCCAGGGCCATTATGTGGGAGTGGGTGGGTAGGGGAGCAGGGCGGGGATGGGGGAGGGTATGGGGAACTTTCTGGATAACACTTGAAATGTAAATGAAGAAAATATCTAATAAAGAAAAAAAAAAGAAAAAAAAAAGAAGACAGTTTAAAAGGTGGCCATACAATCTACCTTGTTTATGGAAAGGTTTATTCTTCCTTCTGTGAACACTAACTGTCTTTCAAGTTTTAAAGGATTTTCCTCTCTCTGTCTCGTATCCTTCCATGGGAATTTTGGGATACCATATCCACACTAACATGTCTGCTTTACCTGGATTCTGAAGATAGCAACGCAAGTATTCTCCATTTCTGACAGTGAATTTTTTACCCACTGAGCCTCTGATGCCTGCTAACACCACTGTTTTGATTGTATCATCAAATAAAATTTTACGATGATGGAATGAAAAGAGAAAGAATTTTTGTTCATTTTTTTTTTTTTAGACTTTTCCTACATGTCATCTCTTAGATAATGAACCCTGTTCCGATGATTTGTATTAGTATCTTTGTTCAGATTTTTTTTTTTCTGAAGTCCAGATCTACAAGTATAACAACTTTCCTCAAAGGAACAACCTGGGGTGTATTAGTAGAAATTGTCTCACACAAACTCATTGCGTGGGAAATGATCTAAGTTTTAATAATAATAATAAAAAAAGTCACATTGGATCATATGTGATACTTCCCAGCATGCTACATATTGAAGTAATCAGTAACAAGTTTCACAGTTAAATGAAAGCTTTAATAACACAAGAATATCTGCAAACACTAACAAATCTCAAAAAAAAAAAAAAAAAAAAGAAAAAGCAAAGGGTGGCATTGTAATTTTCAGCTTCTTCAAGCATCAGTTGTCACTGAGTGATGAGAATACTTTGAGGTGATGCCTAGGAATTGCTCTTTGCATATTATGAAACAATATCACCAAGATTAGAATTTTAATTTTGATAGAATATTCTTACAATAATGTCTTGAATCAAGAACAATATATTTATTTACTTTAGGCTGCAAACGATCTGCAGACTAGAATTTAAGCACAAATGCTCATGGGATTTTTTTTTTCCTGGCATTTTAATGAAAACGGCTACTGTTCTGTTCATGTTTATTCCCTTTAGCTCTATTGATATGTTTCATGTGTTGATTACTCCCTTAATTTTACTTTTTCCTATAAACTCTACCATTTTCTTCATGACTACAGAATGGTAGTTATTTTATAAATGTGTTTACAGCATACTAAACAAAACACCATTATATCATATTCCAAATTATGACCTGAGCTACTCCTCCTCAATTAGTCTTTCCTAGAGAGCTGCTTATTTCAGTGTCTTGTAATTAAACTACTTCCCCAATTAAGAATTAATCATTCGATACCTTACTTGACTCTCTAACTCCTAGGTTTGTACCATGAAATGGATGAAGACTTACTGCATATATCTTTTTACTCATGCTTTCCTACTTAATTGTCATGATGTGATTGTTTACATGTGTATTGGAGATTATATCAGTGTAATACTTGACTAATATCTATTTCAATGTTTATAATTTCCTTTAAGATGGGAAAATGATTGTTAGGGATTGGTATTTTATGAAATGCATATACACCTTCAATACTGGTTGAAAATATGATGAAAAATAGGTCAGATCCAATAGAGACTGTATAATTTATTGTTAAAGGGTTTTCTGGCTCAAAAAAGAATAAAATTATATAACTGACATTACATTTTAAAAATAAAGATTATTCTTCCAGATCAATTGATGGATAAAACCTTACATTTATAATTTCGATAGTATTGAACTTTCTCATAGAAAAATAAAATGGAAAATTAATAACTATAAAATGTTCACACATAGAAACCATTAAAACATGAATTTAGAAAGATGGTAAAGACATAACTTAGTAATTTCAGTTTTTCATGTGATCCAGCAAAATAAAGCAAGGATCCAGTTTGAACAAAATAAATCATAAAATACTGTTATTAAATCAGCAAATACAAAATTAATAGCTAAACTACTTCAAAGTAGTACACCATCACAAAACTTTAGGCCATACCTGAGAGATGGATTATTAAAGTGAATCCTCTGTCAAGAACCATGAGCCTGAGGGGTAAAGACAAACATAAGGTCTGAGAGTCTACTCTATGTCATTAATAAAAAGGAAATTATATAAATAAAATATGAGCATGTTTGGAAGGTTTTTAAAGAATGTATTGCCTGTAATTGTAATTTGTAATTGATCCTGGGCAAAAAAGAAATGGAAGCACATTGAAACTGCACCTATAATATAATATTATTATGCATAGTTCTCACAACTCAGGTATGACTGAGTTGTCTCTGGCAGCCCAAACCGGTTTTGCCCCATTTACTTAGGCTTAAAATAAACATCTCTACTTTAAAAATTATAGTTATATGTTTATTGATTAATTGAATGTTTTAACGTGATTTGATGGTGTGTAGTGTTGTCTGTGTAGGCTAGAAGGCACTACAAAATAAGTTAATACTGGAAAAATAAATTCCCATTGCTTTATTTATTTGAATGCATAGGTTTTAACTATCAAGCTGGTCAAGGACTTTGGTTAAAAGAACAGAGAGATGTTTTGAAGGGAAATTTAGAAAACTATGAAAATAGGAGAGAAATGATACTAAGTAGAAAGTGTGTAATTAACTAAATTCCTTTTGAACAGGACAGATGGAAATCTGCCATTGACCTACTTTCAATGCTTCTATTTTGTTCCTTAGCGGGATCTATCTTCTTCCGGCATTCAAAGAAGAACACAGTGCCTTAATTAGTTTATTTTAGTTACCATCTTCAAGATCTCAGCAGCTTTTCCTGTCCTTCTTTCTACACATATTTTTAACTTCTTCCTCGGTTCTTCTATCAGTAATTTATTTTCTAAACATTAAGTTGAAAGAATGGTAGCCTATACTTTATTTTAAATTTGGAATATTATTTAAGCACTTCATCAACAACTCTCAATAGTTTTAGAAACTGTATTCAATCCTGTTTTCTAGGGATGAACAATTTCATGCCCCGAATCAATTAGAAGCCTTTTTACAATGGGTCCCTCTTCACCTTCAGGCCTCAGTGTTACATCCCTTCTATTGGACACAAGTGATTTATAAATAGGAGTCAGCTTGTGATTTTAGTAATAAAAGAGGAATTTGATAATTTTAATACTGTTCTTAAAACTACATATCTTAACTTGTATTTTTGTTATTGAAATTCTCTTTGCATTCTCTTTCTAAAATATATCAAATAATTGGTACACTATACAAAAAGTTTTGTTTTAAATTTATCTTTATGAAGATCCATGCTTCAAATTAATATACTTGTTTTATTATATTTATTTTTCATTTGTTTGTCATCTTTCAAAATGACTTGGTAATAAAGAATAACAGAAAATGAAACTAAAAGTTCTGATAAATAGCAGGATATAAATATGTTGGTAGAAAATTAACAATCTTGAAATCTTATTGGCTCAATTGTTCAGTATTTCCTGTGTAGCGTTATTGAATACTAAATTAAAAATAGATAAATGTTATATTTGTCTTTGTTAACATGGTATATATTTTAAGTCATAGGTGATTGAGCTTTATGAATGCTTATATATATAGTAACTATATTATATCACATTCATATAGTATACCAGATGTAATATGATGGTGATGAACTTATATAAAAATTCTGAATGTTGGGATTTAGTTTGTATTTTCTTTGGGAATATCTGCTGCCCTCACTAAGGATAACATATGGCTTTGTAGTCAACAGGTCTGGCTTGCCCTTCTGAATGGTCTCCATTCTATATTTGTTTTTTCGAGGTGTTGGATAAAACTTAGTGTTTTGACCATAACATGTCTGAATAATTCTGATTCATCATAGAAATGTTTCCATATTACCATGACCTATGGTTATTTAATTTTTTTTATTTCAGTCTAACAAATACCAACTCCTGCATCTACATTGCTTCCCTTTCCCTAAAATGACAATAATCTGTTTTGCTCTGTATGATACCTATTTGGTTTTCTTTTGTTGTTGTTAGCTATTTGGGTGATGGATTTTATTGTCTAAAAATATGTTCTATTGAATTGGGAATTTTAAATTTTTTAAATTTCAGGAGCTAAATTAGTAGAAGAAATATAATAATAGCCATATGACTCAGAATTAGTTAAAAATATACATTTGGATACTGCATTTTTGTCAAGCCTTTCTCTATTTGGCATTGCTTTTGTGTTAGGGATTTAAGATGGTATGGTAATATTTTTGCTTGTTCCAACTACTAACATATATTCTCATTGTGTTTTGAAAAGGAACTCAGAAATCTGATACCATTTTATTTAAATTATTATATTTTATAGAAAATATGGTTACAGAAACTATCATTTTTATATAAATTGTAACTATAAATATGTTTTAATTGCTCTCAATATATAAAATATTTCACTTTTCAAATTATTCATTTAGCTACTGGAATATGTAGAGCATATTGCTCAACACTCCAAGTAAAACCTGGAAAAAGAACAAGACTGATCTCAACTTGAAACAGAAAATAATAGAGTCTGAGAATTATGGATGATTACAATCAATAAAAATTCACTTTTCACAATAGAAATTTATTTGACTAAATATTTGAAGTAACTCATCAATATTAATGATTTTCCACTGTGATATTTTATTTCTATACAAACTATATTTTAATAATGCAGAAATATAATGTAAATTACTTCATCTTTCATATAAATACATTTTATGTGAACCTATTTATTGACCTCACGGAGAATAGTATTAAAGAATAGGTAAAATATTATGTTTCCTTCAACATCCATATTTTTCAGGAATGACAACCAGAATACTTGATATTTTTGCATGATTAAATTTACCTTAATATAGGTATGTTTTTATAGGAAATTTTCTAGGAGAATATGTGTCTTCATGATTTGGTTTTTCTTGTATATATTTCCTTTCTTCCCTGTTCTTATAAAAAAAAAAAAAGTACTTAATAATCTTGCTGAGTTTCAAAGGTCCCAAGCTAAGTAAATCTACTTAATCTATTTAGATGTTTTTTTTTAATTATTTTTTATGATGTAAAGCTATAGTGAGGATATATCTATATTTAAGATTGTCTATGTAATTTAGTTAAATAAGTTTTCCAGGCCTGGTCCCAGTGACCTATGTGTATTCACTTAGACCTCACCTTGTAAATAAACTACAAAGCTTGCGATTGATATGTGGTTCATTAGGGACATCCAATACATAAGATGTAGTAATTAGTCAGGAGCTATGTAATCAAAGTCATAATAAATAAAAGCTTAAAATATGGACACAGCACTTATACAATACTTAACACATCCCCAAATGTCTTGATGCTATTCAGAGTTTGAGCTGAAGAAACTGAAGCAAAGTAGTGTAGCCTCCCAGCCCTGAAGCAAGCTGTTTAAGAGCTTGCTGCCACTGCATATGAGAATACCAGCAGTGTAGCCTTCCCACTTAGTTGGCTTCTATTGCTATGTCAACTGCAGCCTGCTGAGACACCCTTGAGACAATCCAGGAAATACATCCTACACATTGCATGTCTTTGTCTTCAGGCTGGACCCAGGTGCAAAGAGTGGACTGGAGGGAGAGGCGGGGTGGGGGTGGGGGTGGGGGTGGGGGGGGGGGTGGGAGGGGTGGGGGGGGTTGGGGTGGTGGTGGTGGGGGGAGACGCTACCCTCTTTATAGACACAAACTCCCAATAAACTTTGAGGCCTTGAACAGTGTACTTTGTCTTGGCCTTCTATTCCTCTTGTTCTCTCCCAAACAGCTCCAGGCTCTCCTTCAGGAACCCAGTTAACATAGGGCGCTGGCGGCTTACAAAGTAGCAAGAGGACATTCCATCAGGAAGATCCAAATCAACCATTCCTCTTACTGTTTGTTGACTAATGTCTGCTGCTATCTATTTGATATGCTATATTAAGTTCTTCTTTATAGCACTATAAACACTTGTGTGGAAAGCTAAGGGAATGGAATGGCAAAATTATAACCTTACACCTTCCTTTTGAAAAACAATACAGATGAAAACTGCAGTTAAGACAGGAAAGGCAAGGCAAATAATTGGGCATATAGTATGGTAAGACAAAAGTGTCTGTAGATAGCCTAGATCATCAAGGTGGCTGTTTTCTGCTTTAAAGGAAATCTTCAAGTGTGATTTAATTTTTGTGCTTGCATTTGTGGATACTGATAAAAGAGTTGATGATATATAAATAAGGACAGGATTATATCTAAGTTCATTCTTATTATTTATTTGAGTAAAAAATGTAATCATGTATATGAATGCACATCCATATGTAGGTATATACATTTGAGAAAAGATGCCCCAAGATATCAGGGATATCACATTCCAATGGAACTGGAGTTACAGGTATACTCAATATGGATTCTGGGAATAAAACTCTTGTCATCTGTAAAAAGAGTATATGTTATTAACTGCTAAGTCATCTCTCCAATCTGTCCATTAATAATCTTTTTTCTTCTTCTCTCCTTGTTATTACTTGAAAAGTGATATAATAATATTTTTGACATTTATTCCTACTTCAGAATATGTAATTTCTACTAGAATTTAAATATTAATACACACATTAGAAGAATCTCAGTCACATAGGCACATAACTATTTAATTCTGTACATTTATTTTATACATTGTATATTATGAATGGCATTTATAAGAAAACCACTATCTTAAAATATGAAGCAATATAATATACAAAACTATTAACTATGTAGTGTATTTATTGACATTTGTGTGTGTTAGGCTCAGGGATCACCACACAAGTCATTCAGACACCAGATTCTAGTACCAGTACCAGTCTCTGTGGGTCTTCTTTCCTGTTCTTGGTTCTTCTTGAGGTAGTGGGAGGCAAACATCAGTGGAAGTAAGATTTGGTCTTAGGAGATATTTAGAATTACTATATGACGTTGACCTATCTAAGGCTAAGTTACTTTTCTACTGTAGTAAAGTGCCTGATTCCCTTAGAGACCAGAAACTGTAGTCTCTGTCATTTAGCATCTCATCCTAACACAACAGGGTCTTGAATAAAGGATGACTTGCTAGAGCCTTTCTTTTTGGCAGATGTCTTTTGCTTGTTAGGCTAGGGGGAACTTTGGAGCAACTAACTTCTATTGAACCAGGAGAAGAGAATCACACTTGCAGAAGGAAAAACTTTTACACAAGCAAATATGGATTAAACTCGCATTAAATTCATGTACAGATTCACAAATGCACATTTTAAAAATCTTGATTCGAGCCAGCTGGGCTCAGTTTTCATACTATCTCATAATTGCATCCTTACACACCCATCTATACTTATATATATACATGGAACAAAAGACCAAGTGTCAGTGCAAAAAGAACTCATTCATTCTAGATGAAAATGAGCTCCAATCTTTATTACATAGAGAAAGGAAAAAGCTTCTACTCTTTTATTGCTAAATGAATTAAATCCAAGTCTGTAAAAAGGAAGCTTTGTTCTCTTTAATAAAACTAAGCGTGCCTTGCTATTAAGAAAAGACCTGTTCTGCCCATGGTAAGGATCTCTCTCTCTCTCTCTCTCTCTCTCTCTCTCTCTCTCTCTCTCTCTCTCTCTCTCTCTCTCTCTCTCTCTCTCTCTCTCTCTCTCTCTCTCTCCCCAGCTTCTTCTTTCCTTTTCCCTTAGCATTCTGCATATCGCTCTCTTCTTATTTTAAGTTGCTTTATAGTTTCTAAGTTATTTCACTCTACATTCTCCTTCTAATTTTGCTCTCTCCTCCTGCTCTGATAAAGTAACGCCTTTACTCTCAATCCCATCATTCCCAATCCTAAGCCTTTACTTCTCAGTTCTTACCATCATTCCCAATCCTAAGCCTTTACTTCTCAGTTCTTACCATCATTCCCAATCCTAAGCCTTTACTTCTCAGTTCTTACCATCATTCCCAATCCTAAGCCTTTACTTCTCAGTTCTTCTTGAGTTCAGTTATGCCTAAGAAGGGTGTCCTCAGCTCAGTTCTCTCTCCTCTCTTTGTCCTCAGCAATTATACATCTTTCAGAACACATGGTCACATGGTAAAAGTTTAAACATAAATCCAAATCATTATAGAATAAGAAGTTCATAACAGAGAATGTTTGCATGAATATGCATTAGGATTTATTATATGGATAAACATTCATCATTTGTCACAAGCTCAACAGGTTCATGGAGGATTAAAAATCATATAAAATAACAAGATATNTATATATATATATATATATATATATATATATATATATATATATACAACTTACTCAATGTTTATACTGAAGTTGTAACAGTTTTTTACTCTTGGTTGGAGAAGTATAATGAATGAATAAATTCTTTAATAAAAGAACTGACATAAACAAATTGATAAAAATGGTATTTTTAGTAAATTTTCTATTCTAACTCATTTTATAAATGAGGAAGATGATACTGAATAGGCACATGATAGAAACTTGTTTAAGGTTAACGACGTAATAACACTGACAGCAACATTAAGGTTTTTGAATACTATATGTATAATTTTAAACTAATGAAGTAAATAGGACCCACACATACATTATGGATACCTGTTATAAATAAGTATATATTCTTTATGGCTTTAACATTACCTCCATATGACTTTGTGTTATTCTTTGAGGTGTTCTTTTAAATTGTGAAATGAATAGACAAAGGATTGAAAATAATTTTCCCACATCATGTTACATTTAGAAGTACATGGTAAAATTCACAAAATTCATTATAAGAAGATTAAGAACTATGCTCTGTGCAGCACTGAACATTTTCATTAGAGAATATAAATTGAAATTAAATGATAAGGTTAAAAACCATGCAATTAGAAGGCATAGGGAAGAAACTTTTGCCAGATTTTAGGAAACTTCAAAATATCAATTTGGTTCATTTTCTACTGAAGTAAATACATAACTAGAAAGTTATATCAACATTTTACATATATTTTCTAAAATCGGTTTGCAATAGTCGTGAGATTCCTTTTTCATGCCAACTGTAAAAACTGTAAATATTAATCAGTTTAGTGGCTAGCTTCATTATTGTGAAGCAGATTAGGGGTAAAAAGGTCTAAAATAAATCATTGTTGTGATTTCAGTATACCCACAACTTATATTTTTAATCCGAAATTTTTAGTCCAAATGAATGGTCAATTTTGAACAAGAACCAGTAGAGACCATAAAATAACTAGATGTAAATTTTCCATAATTCAGAAATGTTCAGTTATATATCTGAAATATTCTCTTTTGGCAGCCTCTGAATTCTTTGAAAGAGAGCAGATGCATAGACTTAATCTCCTGTGGACACTTTCTGGATTCTCCTGAGATGTGGGATTGAATTAGGCTGCAGTTTGCCTCCTGACAGATCCGGTCTGTATGCCATCATTCTGATACCACTCTCTGTCAACTGCCAGTTCGGTAACACGATTTGCCTCTCTAATGCTTGTCTATCTGTTAATCTGTGATAAACCCGAGGTGATGGTGTCTGTCAGGTCAAATTACTTATGACAGTGTCTGGCAGGAATATAAAACAGGAGTTTAGATGAATCATCAATGAATTTCTTTTGTAATATCAATCATAACTATTATTTTTATTTAAACTTCTACATACAGATAGAACATGCTGTCATAGAAACAATGCTCTTGATTTATAATCTTGAGTTTTTTCATTTTTAATTTACTTCATTTCAGTTTTTTTTTCCTACTGTATTGGATTCTAACTGTTCTAGCAACATAAGCATTCTTGCACATGGAAGGGAAAAACAGAGGAAAGCATTTGTATTTTCTACTTCTAAATTAAACTACTTCAAATTATCCATAGAAAAGAAAGCTAAAAATATGTGTGAAAGTGAAAATAGATTTTATTTTTTAATATTAGTCTGCAGTTTAGTGTTTGTTATAATTAGAATATTTTAAAAATATTTTCTAGATTCTTGAATTTTATTCTTTCCAAGAAGCAGTACTGTTTATAAGTGCAACAGAAATCACTTAAAAAGCAAAATTACTATTTATTATCATTCCATATATGAAAAGAAAGATATTAAGCTGATGGGAGGATTCCTAAGAGAAGAGATGTTTCTCTATTAGTGCTGAAACTTCAGTGCCCTTTGAACACTCCTGGGAATGTTTTCTAATTAATATTAACATATTGACAGTAAATGAACGGCTTTAGAATATCAAGTTGTGATTAGAATTCTACTAAACTCTACATAAGTCATAACAAAACCTTTTTTTATTAGATATGTTCTTTATTTACATTTCAAATGTTATCTCCTTTCCTGGTTTCCCCTCCGAAAAGCCCCTATCCCTTCACCCCTTCCCCTGCTCACCAAAACTTTTAAATTAAAAGAGTTTTAACCTAAGGCATGCATAGGAAGTGGTAAAGATATATTGATACAATCAACATGATGGATATGTAATACAGAATCATTGGGAAGAGAGGCCCCTTGGTATTGCAAACTTTATATGTCCCAATACAGGGGATCGCCAGGGTCAAGAAGTGGGAGTGGGTGGGTAGGGGAGCAGGGTGGGGGGAGGGTATAGGGAACTTTTGGGATAGCACTTGAAATGTAAATTAAGAAAATATCTAATAAAAAGTGAAAAAAAAATACATAAATGAAGCTAATCATTTAAATTCATAATATGAATTAAAGAAAACATAAAATCCTTTGAAGGGTTTCATTAATATAGGAAGTATTTAGAAATATATTAAATATTGTAAAAAGAGATTCTAAAATTTTAAACAATGGTAAACTTCCCACCATTTTCTACAGAATAGCATTCCCCCTAAGCAATATTTTCAGAGATATTAATGGTCTAATTTTGGAAGAAAGCTCACATGGCAAATTTGAAACTTTAAAAATTTTGAATACAACTCCAGGCTTACGATATAATATTCATTAATACTTAGTAATTATGATGCTATGATTTTTAAAACACAAAATAGCGCATATTGATAACTACCTTGACTATTTCACTCAATTACTGAGTAAACTTTACTTACTTATTTATATTCTAGAAATTAAAATCACCATTTATTAAAAGAATGCAGCTAAAAGCATGGTATTGGACTACATATACATATATATCATTTTTGTTCTCTAAAAAAACCCAAATGTAGTTAAGTGCCATCTATACCACATAGTTTACAGAATACTTTATAATGGAGATGAAAGGTATATTTTTAAAGCTCTTTTTCCATCAAATATCAAGTCTCAGAGGCTGAAAACCTTCTGGACCTAGATTAGATTGTATGGAGGCTAGACAGTTCCAGGCCTAGGCCTAGGTTGGTAGACTGAAGCAGTAAGCCTCCAGACAATAATACCACAGGAGAACATAAGTTAATTTTACATATTTATTTCCAGTTTTTTTTTTTTTTTAGTTATTTTGAGATATGCGATGTCATGTTGTTAGGTATGTACAGGTATGTTTTATACCTCACGCTGGTCTTAATTCAGAATATGGATGTCTCAGCTTTCTAATTACTGGGTTGATAGGTAATTAATGCGCTCCTGAGTGGATTTTGGTTATTTCAATCTAGAGAGTGTAGAAATATTAGTTGAAATGCAAGAGAAGACTCTGCTAGCTAAACTCAGCAAACAAGTAAAATGAAACAAACACTAGTTCACACTGCTGATGTTAGCTTTGATATTTGAAGCCTCTATTCTCCTATTACATTATTTGATGAAAAAATTTACATATGTCTTTGCTTGTTCCCAGAATTTGAAGGTTACACCACCTCTAATAGTATGTCCAACATGAAGAATAGACTTACACAGGCTGATGTCCACTTCCTAGAAAGCTGTAGACAAGGGTTAATAAAGCCTGAATAAAGGAGCATATGCTTTCTCCTCCCCCAGTGGCAAAAGTTCTGAATGCACTCTGGCTTTTCTTTCTTGGGAACCCAGATGTGAATGTAAACTATAACTTTCTAAAGTTCTATTTAATCCCTAATTTTACCATATCTCTACATATTTCCCAATATATAAAATGCTTTGACTAGAATTTGCTACTTAGGAGCTAAGGTTGCTAATTAACTTTGTTTTGCAACAAATTCATCCAGAGAAGTCAAAATTTTCTTTTAGTTTAAGCATTATAAAATAAACAGACTCTTGTGTCAGAATTCTACCATTTCTGCTTTTCAGCACCTCACTGTAGATGATTCTTGAAGAAGATTTGTCTTCTGCTCTCAAATCTCCCTAAACCTTTGAACCACTGAAAACACTTTCCACAGCAAAGATTTTAGGATCAGTGATAAAGAAATGAGATATGCAATTGCTCAGCCATTGAAGACTAAGGCTCACAACCAAAAAGACAAAATCCACACAAGGATTTGGTGGACTCATGGTTGTTTTGAATTTCCCTCTGAGTAGTTTTATCTTGCTATCTGTACCTTCTAAAAAGCCTTAAGCTTTCTAATCCTTTACTTTCCCTAGATGAAGTTACTTTTCTTATTATAATGGAAGCTATCCACTGCTTGTCAAATAGAGGTAGAATAGATGTTATACCAACACTTCTGGAGAATGTAAAAGAGCATATGCTTATATCAGGTAATTTAGATATCAGCAAAATGTTTGCCTAAGTAAATATTAAACTTAGGTTGCAATTGTATTTTTTGATCTTAAATTCTCAGGTCATTGTAAAAGTCATGACTACATAAGAAAGCCTAAAATTGAGCCAAGTGTACATCATAGAATTAAAGACAAGAAAGACAAAGAAAAATACACAAATACATCTGAAAAATTAGTTAATGGATTATACACGTAATTGTTAATTGTAAACAAGAACTTTAAAATTTAAACTTGAAAGTTTTAGTAGTACATTTTCATTGCAGATTTATTTATTTTTTCATTCTAGTCATTAATCCTAGTTTTACTAACTGACATCTGCTGATCTTCCTTCTGAACCTCTGTAGTGAATTCAGCACATTTTCTCTCTGATGTTACTGTTGCTGTTTGTGCTACATGCTCACATTACGCCTGGATGTCTAATGTGAATCTCGTAATGTTTTGCTGAAGTTAGCTTTGAAGTTTGAGCCCTCTAATTTTGTACTACATTAATCTGTGATGGAAAAGTGCACCTATGTGCTTACATAGTACCTTTGCAACCCCTCCATAAGTTTCTTTTGGCAAAAATCTCTCAGATACTTATTCTGATTCTCATTCTCATAAATAGAAATATAGACAAATGAAAGAATATGAACTATTTATTTTATTTGGTGATGGTAAAGAAAAACTCAGATCCTGAGATCCTCATAGGGCTTTTTACTAAGACAAACTGTAGCTTCGCCACCACAGATGACTACCTCTGTATGACTGATGGTCTTATTTGCAGAAAGAGGCAAGGGCAAGCATAATCCTCGGTCATATCGCTTGGTGTGCTTGATAAGACCCTAATAGAGCTCTTCGGCTCTCTGGGCTTTACAAGGGCTCTCTCCAGTACTACAAAGCCTCTAAGCCTCTTGGCTGTAAGAGCCTTGCCTGTTATTCATAATGCAAACTCAGTCACCCCTCTCTTGACCATAGGAGGCCAAATGGCCAAACTGCTGGCACTCAGCTAAGGGCCCTCCAATATTTATTCATCAAAACTGCAAGAGCTCATGAGTTCTGTGCATGTCACATAGTAACGGAGCATAGCTGAAAGGAGAGCAGTGGAAAGTAAACATTGCTATCACATTTCCTTTGGCTCTTTCCATTTGTGTGTTTATTTTGTATCCTTGTCTAATTTATTTATTTATTTATTTATTTATTTGTTTGTTTGTTTGTTTGTTTATTTGTTTATTTATTTTTGGTTCTGACAACAAAACCAGAACCTAGTTCATGTGTTCATGCCAGGAATGTGCTGCACCATGGAGCTGCATCTTTTGAATTTTCATTTTGAGCCAAAGTTTCATTAAGAGATACTGGCTACCTTAGAACTAACTCTGCAACCCAGACAAGCATTGACTTTGTGATTCTCTTCCCTCAAACTACAAGGAGGTGGTATAACACTAGGCCCTACTTGATCAAAGATAAGTAACAAACATAGATTAATGTATATATGTCATCCCAGTTCCTATATTCATAATATCTGTAATAATAATAATGCAATTATCACAGCTCATCTAGTATTGTTTATTAAATAGTATTAAGTAGAAATATAACATTTCCTCATATATGTATTCTGTCTCTAGGACACAAGCCTGAACAGACATCAGATTGTTCCTTTTTTCAGATAACCTGCAGTGGTAACTGAACCAAATTTCCTCATTGTCCCTTTGTTCTTCATGATGGACTCTTCTTAGAAGCATCAATTATTGTGTGTCCACATATTTTGAAATTTAAAGTGATTTAGTAAGCCCTAGGTGTTATTAAATGTGAGCCTTCTGTAATAGAATTATACAACGAGTGTGTTGCTTTTCTGAATAAAGTAAATGTTCTTATAAAGATACTGAACAGATCCCTTATGTCTGTCTGCCATTTGTGGAATGCTCCTGAAAGTGTCATTTATGAGTCAGAGCCTCCAACAGAAACTGCATCTGCCTCAGTTTGTGTTATTGCTTGTATACTGCTTAATCTATGTTATCATTCTGATGTAAGATATCTCCATATCTCCATTGGACAATATAGCCAGTGTAGTGAGTAAGTAAAATATATATATATATATATATATATATATATATATATATATATATATATATATGTGTGTGTGTGTGTGTGTGTGTGTGTGTGTGTGTGTGTGTGTGTGTTAATATAATATAAATATCTAGACACATATATACATACATATAAAAATGTGCTACACTTATTACTCCTAACTGTATGATCTAGAAATCAATAAAGACACCTTTCTTTCCCTTTTCAGAGCTGCATAATAGTTAGCAACTTTAATTTAACAGACTCATTTGACAAATCTTCAGAAAAAATGCACATAAGCTGTATTCCGTTTTTCAATATTGCAAACCTGATGAACATACATTTCCTTCTTCCAGGACAGAGGTTTTGGGGTGGGTATAGCTTTCATAACAATTGCTGGATTTTCTTCCATAGAATTGTACCATTTTAAGCTGCCATGAGCAAAGCACATTACTCCTCAAACTTATGTCAAGCTCATGCTGCCATATTTGAAAATATTTCCCATTTATTTGGTAAAATATTAGCTAGCCTTTCAGTTGTATGTTTTTACTAAAGTCAAGACACGGCTCCTTGTCTGGTTTCCTTTGAAATCCACTTGAAAGCTTCAGTAATGGCCACCATGTGTTTGGCTGAAATGTAGTAGTATAATATGGATAGAGTAAGCATCTGCTGCCTGTTTAAGCAATACCTAGGTCTTCTTGGTATTCAGCTGGTAGCTAAATGAGAAAAACACTAAACCTGACCATTCTGCTGTGTTGGAGCATCCTTCTGCAATCAGGGAGATCAGGAGCTTTCTGGCTTTCTTTTTAGATAAATTCAGCTCAAATTTAATTTCAGGTATTACAGTTAATAATAGTATCTGTGAAAACAAACATAAAAATAACTTCCATCAATAGACACTCATATTTATGAAAAAACATAAATAGATGTTTATGAACATCCTCACTGGGAAAGATTCTTTCAACTTTTTTTTTTTTCACACTACCTTTTTCTGTTTTTTTTTTAATTAGATAATTTATTCATTTACATTACAAGTCTATCCCAAAAGTCCCCTATACTCTCCCCCCGCCCTGCTCCCCTACCCACCCACTCCTACTACTTGGCCCTGGCATTCCCCTGTACTGGGGCTTACAAACATTGCTAGACCTAGGAGCTTTCTTCTAGAAGCAAATTCTTTCAAGTATGTTGAAACCACTACACTTGCACCTGCAGTTAGTTGTGGTGTGTAGCCAATTCCTGAGTTTACTCTAAGAATCTTTTCTATTACCACAGAAGAGATTCCATGTTTATCAAGCAATTTATCACTTTATTGTTACTATTATTATTATTGCTACTATGCTGTATCCATATGGTGTGTGTATGCATATGGTGTGTGTGTGTGTGTGTGTGTGTGTGTGTACATATGGTGTGTACGTGTGCTCCAGTGTCATTGCAGGGGTGTTTATGTGGTCAGAGGTCAACTTTTTATTTTCTCATACTACCAGGGTTCTAGGAACATAACTCAGGTCATCTGTATTATGCTGCCAATGTTTTACCTGCTGGATTATCTTCTTCACTTGGATTGCTTTTTATTTTCTTGATCTCTTCAGCATTAAGTTTTCTTAGTCTCAACTCTATGGTCCTTATTTAGTACAAATTAAGTATCTTTCAACCCTTTTGCTCTCCTCTTAAAAACTAGTGTTTCACTCTAAACTTTGCCAAACAAAGGCAGCAATAGACATTTTGTTGACAGTACCCTGGTCTTCCCCCAAATTTCCTGAGCTGAGTTAATTAATCCATCACTTTAAATTCAAAGGCACTTTCAGGGTGAAGGCATAGATGTTGGATTATTCTATAAGAGATCATCATTGTGGTGGAAATGTGTTAACAATAGGCTGTCTAATTCATGACATCCGGGTGTCACAAGAGATACACAAAGGGAATCAGAAAGGGAGAAAAATACAGAGGAGCTATATAGAGGCATAGGGAGAAATACGTGTATACACCCAGTGACTTGCTTCCCTAAGAAAGTCCTGTCCCTCATTCTGATTATACCAAATTATAAATCCATCAGTGACAACCAATTGGTATGCCAATTGGTCAGTGCTCAAAATATTCATAAAAATAGAATTATATATACTGAGCCAGTTAGTTTTAGAAACATTTATGTATATGTATACAAACATGTACCTATATGAATGTAACAACAATTAATAAAAAAAAGGGCACTGATTTGAAAGAGAGAGAAAAAGCCAATATGGGATGGTTTGGAGGTAGAAAAAGAAGGGGAGAAATGATGTAATTATACTATAATCTCAAAAATAAATGAAAAAAAAATCCATGCTTGAATTAAACCATTCAGAAAATAAGATCACTCAATAATGCAAACATTTCCCGGTAGTCCGAGAGTAACACTTAGTTACAAAAACAAAACAAAACAAAAAAACACAGTTTATCTGTTCACATTTCAATTTTGCATTAATTAATTAATTTACTTTATATCACCAGCAGAGTGTCCCCTACCCACTCTCCTCCCAGACTTTCCCTCTCATCTCACCTTCCCCTTATCTTTTTTTCTTCCTCTCTCCTCAGAAAAGGGGAGAACTCCCAAGAATATCAACAGACCTTGGAATCAGAAGTTGCAATATGACTAGAAACATCTTCCCTATTGAGACTAGACAGGGCAGCCAGTTAGGGAGAAGCAAGGCAAAGGCAGGAGTCAGATACATCTCCTCTTCTCGCTGTTAGTCCCACATGGAGACCCACCTGCCAACTGGTACCAATGTTCAGAGGGCCTACGTCCATGCCAGGAATGCTCTCTATTTGGCAGTTCAGTCTCTGTGGGACCCTATGGGCATAGGCTAGTTGATTCTATAAGGGTTTGGGGGTGTTCTTGACACTTCTGGCTCCTTCAATCATTCCTCTCCCTATTTCACAGGATTCTACAAGTTCCACCTACTGTTTGACTGTGGGTCTCTGCATCTGTTTCTATCAGTTGCTGGGTCAAGCCTCTCAGATGAGAGCCATGTTAGGCTCTTGTCTGCAAGTATAGCAGAATATCAATAGCAGTGTCAGAGATGGACTCCTCTCCCTGCATGGGTCTCAAGTGGGGTGAATCATTGATTGCCAATTCCCTCATTTTCTCTGGCACCATTACACTTGCACATCCTATATTGCATCTGATTTTAATAATATGAACACCTAATTATGTATAGGCATAAGAAAGTAAATAGAAGAGTCTTTCTAAAATTTTCATTGAAGGGCACTCATTGCATTACTGTTCTTTCACCCAATGTTATATCAGGCTTTATTGGTCCTTTCATTAAAACACTGGAAATAAACATGGGACTACAACAATTAATAGCTCATTAATATTAAATAATACTTTAATTAATTCCTCTAGTACACTGAGGATACACTAATAGAAACTTTCTAAATGTGATTATTAATAGGAGCAGTGAAATTGATATTTCAGATATGGGAGTAAGTTTAGTTTGATGCAGATGTGGGGACCTGAGAGGGTTTGAAAGTAGCTATATGCAAAGTTTGGAGAGGGTGTGTGTACATAGTACTGTCAGGGAGAGAAAATAAGCTGCAAAGTGCACCATTTGAAAGAGGAAGTACTGTACATAACACAAACCAAGTACCTTACCAGGCTGCTAAGCTTTCCCCTGTGCTCACCTGCTTCACTTCAGAACATACTAACAGACCACCAACTAATACTAAATTCAAAGCTAGTAACTCCATCAGGTCATGCATGAGGTTTACAACATGTATTTCCCTGCTCTGGATTAACCTATGCCCTAGATGGATTTTTGTTGTTTAAACAAAAATTATGATAAAAACAAAGTTGTTCAGGAAACTGTTAGCAGGTTGGAAGGTAGTGTGTGGAACAACTTGTGTGTGTGTTCTTAGGCCACAGGCACTCACATTTGACCCAAATATGCTATCATTTATTTATTTAGAGTTAAGAGTGGTCTTCATAGCAATAATGCAAAATTTGACAGAATAAAGGTATGTGAATATACTACCCTTAACATTATCAAAAGTCTTCTCATCAGCACAGTATTACAACTGGAGTTTTATCATATAAAATGGCAAATGATTATTTTTGGCATTTATGATATTTACAGTCAGTACAATTTGTATGTGAGGCACACATTTGGGCAGACTTAGACTGCCTAATAAGAACTTTGTGGTTACATACTCATGAGATAAAGTAGAAATTCAGAAAATATTATATTTGTGATTATCAAATAATTTTAAATGGGTAAAAGGTTTAAAACCTTTGTTTTTGTTAATTATGTAGATAACACATCATACCAATTTTAATTTTCTATTTAATTGTACATGTGCATTTGTGATGCTGATTGTCAGGGGGTTCTTTATATGTTAAGTATATTTATGTTTCCTAGGTAACCTTCCTAAATTACAAACACATTTGTAAGCTTGTGTCACTTAAATGATAATTGTTAATGGTAGTACCTTTATTCCATGCTTATGTTATAGGATATCTTTTTCCTCTGGGCATAACATGATGCTGTATTGGATTTAGCAGAGTAGCCATGACATCTAAAACAGAATAATGCATTGATAGTCAGGCCCATGGCAACAGTGGTATAAATAATGTTAAAATCAGAAAAAAGAACAAGGAGACACTCACCTAGAATTATAACTATTGCACCTATACCCCAGTTGTAAACAATCTTCTATGGTTGTATACTATATAGGAAGTAGAAGGTAACTAAACTGGATATTTCCATGACCTAGCTACCATTAAGATCAACATCAGAGGTGAGGTGGGACTTTGTTGTACTGCAAAGTATTTTGGTGCTGCCCCTGTTCCTGTAAGAAACCACTCACCTATGCACCACACATAAGCCTTTTAAATATATTGATTTACCAAAGTGGACCCTGGTATTAACATATGTTGGGTTGTCATTGTTGACATCTCTGCTGAATAGATGTCTTTCCATATCTATCAATTAAAATAATTATAATGCCTATGTCCATCTCAGTACATGCCATTCTATAGAAGCCATTCTATGCTGATTTAATAGTAAAAATTATTTGACATTGATGCCCTAAGGAAGACAGCAATAGATAGGTACATTCTACCTTATCTAAAATGTATTTTCATGTAATCCTAGTCAAATTTAATAAAGATATATGTATAACAACAAATCTTTTCTGACAAATTATTAACTGTTTAACCAATAAAAAATTAAAATGTATCCTGAAAAGGCTTTAGAAGCGTGTCAAAGTTCTCATGTAGTATCAATAATTATTATGCTGTTCAAATGTTATGTTCAATGGAAATGGACTGCTTTCTCAGTTGCTAACTTTTCTATAGAATTTTAATCATGGTCATTATATATCATTCGCATCTGCAACTTTCAACTTATTCTAAGGAAAATGTTAACTCATGGAAATTCCAAATGCTTGCCTAGAATTTTTTTTTTAAGTATTTGCATCTGTGTGTGTGTGTGTGTGTGTGGTTCCTTTGTAAAATTTTGTTCTATTGATATTTTGCAGAAGCACATTTTCTTAAAAAATTAGGTAATGACAGGGCACACCCACCAACAGGATACATTATACCCAGTTTGAACTCACTCAAAGTACATTCACACAAGTCACTTTCTATACCTCTTGGCTGTTGGAATCTGACTTTTTATTGGCATATATCATTGTCTTTTCTACTCCAGTGGGATCACATCAGACATAGAACCAATTTCTTCATAGACATGAATATAAAAGTATACCAAATCAGAAATTTATTAATTGATACAACCATCAGACAAAATTTTATAGAAATCATGGGGGAAATTATCACATTCAAAATAAACTAAAGCTGTAAATAATGCCATGTGCCTGTAATCTGAACACCTCAGAGGCTAAAGCAGGAGGATGATGAGTTTGGTTCCAACTAGGGGTACACAGAAAGACCTTATGTTTTGAGTGATTGTCCTTCCAGCAGCTTCCATCTTGGGTTGCTTAGCTGTGCCTGCTCACAAAATCATCCCAGTTAGAGTTGCTTATAGTGTACACTTCCTCATGAAGATGTGGGAAGGGTCATGAGATGCTCCTCAGCATCTAGTCTGTGTTTCTTAAAACTTGTTGTACACAACTCTGCCTTTTTTGTATGCAATTACAGGGAAACACTCTCCCTGCTGAGCATAGTCTTTGCAGGTGCAGCCTGTTGGGAGAGGAAAAACATGGGTCTCTAAGCAAAGCCTCAGCTGTGTTCTATAAGGAAGCCCAGTAAACACAATGTTAATCCAGACTGAACTTGGCATACAGTTTGCCTCATTTTGCTGCCAGGACCTTGGAGAAAAAGATAGACTTGCTTATCTCTCCCCCCATAAAGTAATTATAGGACAATTCTGTTTCAAATTAACAATAAAAATGGAACTGCTTGCTGGGCGTAGTGGCGCACGACTTTAATCCCAGCACTCCGGAGGCAGAGGCAGGCGGATTTCTGAGTTCGAGGCCAGCTTGGTCTACGAAGTGAATTCCAGGATAGCCAGGGCTATACAGAGAAACCCTGTCTCAAAAAACCAAACCAAACCAAACAACAACAACAACAACAACAACAACAACAACAACAACAAATGGAACTGCTTATGTCAGTCTATCTAAAAGTAACCAAACCACAAAGCTAATAGGTGGTTACTTCACACTAAATTTCTCCTATAAGAATTTATCTGTTTTTTTATTTTTTAAATTATATATATATATATATATATATATATATATATATATATATATATTCTTTTGAGATTACCTAAAACCAGGAACTTCCTAACACAGGACTTGGAAGAATTAAGTTAAGCTAAATTTGACCCAAAATCTTCTTTCATGAAAAATAGCTTTAATGGTAACAGAAGGCACAATGCCAGTAGACAAGTGAATAAAATAATCAACATTCCAATCTAACTGTGTTGCTAATGAACCATAACTCCCACCAGAATGGCTAGATATCTACAAATAGGCAATATTGGAACTTACAGCTTGGTGGTAAAAAAGCAACTGTATAATTGACCTTTTTATAGGAAATTTTATGCATAGTACTGTAAACCTAGTCAACTACCTGTGACTCCTGAAGTTATGGATCCTAAAGGATTTCCCACAACCACCACATTTTCCAATCTATATCATCTCTAGTTGCATCCTTAATCCTTACCTTTATTCACACAGATATGTGCCTCATCTCTCACCAAACCCTCCTCATTTTCAGGAGATAGAGATCATTAATTTCACAAAGACACAATTGGTCTGCCACAAATGACAAAATTTCAAAGAGCCACTGATATTGGGCACCCAGCCATAGTTAATACGTATACAACCCATGCACCTTCATCTCAAATCACTGTGGAAGAGGAGGCAGACATATGGCAATTCTCACAGGACCAGGCCATCTACTGTAAGACTCTGTTATGTATATTTGGCAGGAAAACTACACCCATGAATTTGAAATAATATGATTGCCTATAATACTTTCTTACTAGTTAATAATCATGGAGCTATTTTACAGAAAATATTAATCATTGAGACACATATTTATGAGGGTGTCTTTGGATCAGGCTTCCTATTTTATTTTATAACACTGCTTCTACTTCCAAGCTTAAGCACTTGGCTGCTTAGCTTTAATAATTTACACCCTAAAGGATGTACCCTTCTCACATACTAGTTTATTGCAAGACCAGATAACCTACAAAGCAATACTGGCCAATTTTCTTCCAGACTGAGGATAGTTTAAGTGTAGGAGGAAAGGTTTTGTTTGTTTGTTTGTTTGTTTTTGTTTTTGTTTTGTTTTGTTTTTGTTTTTGTTTTTTTCATGGTGGATCTTTTTATTTATTTTTTTTTTCCTTTCCAAATTTTTATTAGATATTTTCTTAATTTGCATTTCGAATGCTATCCCAAAAGTTCCCTCTACCTGCCCCCCACCCTGCTCCCCTACCCACCCACTCCCACTTCTCGGCCCTGTCGTTCCCCTGTATTGGGGCATATAAAGTTTGCAATACCAAGGGGCCTCTCTTCCTTAAAACAGGCACTTAGAAACTGCTTTTGCTAATGTATTAGATGTTTTAACTACTTTTGAATGTACTCAATTTGACTATCAGACTATCAAGTCTTTTTTTTTTATTAATTTCTAACTTTAGAATATTTAGCAAGAGGGCAGGAGGCTATATCTTGATGTCAACTTCAAAAAAAGATGAAAATGCTTGCACTTTCTAAATATTATCGGAATAGAGTTACAGACAATGCATTTAATGAAGCCCAAATGGTAGATAAAATAAAAAGAACTATAAACCCAATCACCATCTTTTATTTAAAAAAAAAATAGCATCTTTCAGATCCTATTCTTTCTACATTATAAAATAAAATCTAAGTGGAGGATTTTCATCCTCCAGGGAAGAAGAAATTAACCTCAATATAATTTGTAAAATAGTGTGGTGAGAAGGAGGTAGATTTTTTTCCCTTTTAGTTATACACACACACACACACGCACACACACTCACACACAGAGAGAGAGAGAGAGAGAGAGAGAGAGAGAGAGAGAGAGAGTCTGTGATGCCACAATATTAAATGTGGGTTCTTTGTGTGCTAAACATATGTCTTCTATAATGCAAATAATAGAAGAAGTTACAGAGCTAATATTAGTTGTGACAACATTTTCTGACCACATGTTCATACATTCATAATTGTGCCATGACTACCATCTTTAAGCAAAAAACACTGCACTACAGGCCATGTCTCTCTAATAATTGAAACTACTAGACACTGCCATTTAAAAAGTATATCTTCAAACATTTGCAAACTGCTTTATATAAAAAACACATTTTCATTAGGTGCTAAAGATACATTAAATGGACACACACACACACACACACATATATATCTTATCACTATGTCACTCTTTAAACTGAACAAATGTGGACTTATTTCTAAAGAAAAAATTAAGAATGATTTATGGTCCTGAAATGCTTTTAATTTTAATTATTATAATAAAAACATACAGTGGAAACAAGTTGAATGTTTTATAAGTTGCTAAGCATGCTTTGATTTGGTTTGAAATATCTTCATAATGCTGATAGTGGTTGTGAGCTGATTTTCTGCATAGGAAGAACAAAACCGCTCATTTCTTCCAGATAAAAATGTAATGGATTTTGCATAAGCAAAAGAAGTTGAACTTAAAACTGACCTTCAAAGAGGAATAGATAAGGAAAGTTTTATAAACAAGCTTTCTGGAAAATAATGTAAAATAAATATACTTGGAGAAAGACTACAACAGAGATTAAAAAGAAGAGAAAAAATTTCTACCTGAAATTCAATAGCCTTAAATTTCAAGAATAGTGTCTGGTCTAGGAGACATAACAGGAAAATTATATAGCATCATAAGAAAGCTATTTAACAACACAGAATGCTATGGTTAAGGCTTAAGTAACTAAATCCTCTGTGACATGCTGTTTTTATATGGTTGTTTATTAATATATTTCATTGCCAGATACTTCTTCTGTCAGATGTTAAAAATAATTATTGTAAAATAAATTATTGTAAAAATTACTACATACCATATATTTCCAGTTATTTTTTTTTCCTTTGTAAAGTTTGAGTTTCCACTTTGCTTACAATCTTTTATAACCAAAATTTAAAATATTTCCAAACAATTGCTTTTTATTTAGTTAGGTTAGGTTTTTGTTCTAGTAGTATTAATTTTTAGAGTCCCTCCAGAACAGAGCAAATTGGTCAGAAATTATCTGATTGTTATATTGCCCACCATATGCATGAAGATTCATTTTTATAAGTAGATGCATAATTAATCACATTATTCTTGTGTATTGAGTTGTATATGGATTTTCCATAATGCAAACAAATGAAAATAATTTTATGTGACTATACATATATTTCTGTCAGTTTATTTGCAGAAGGTAGATAATATACTCAAAAGTGACCCCGAAGGCAAAACCAAATGCTGCAGATTGCAAAACATCCTTGACTTCTTGGCTTCCTGGGGGATGGTATGTTCATTGATGCTAAAATCTTTTTTTTTTCTTTTTTTCCAATTTTTTTTATTAGATATTTTCTTAATTTACACTTCAAATGCTATTCCAAAAGTCCCCTCCCCTCTGCCCCCTCCCTGCTCCCCTGCCCACCCACTCCCACTTCTTGGCCCTGGCGTTCCCCTGTATTGGGGCATATAAAGATTGCAGTACCCAGGGGCCTCTCTTCCCAATGATGGCCGACTAGGCCATCTTCTGCTACATATGGAGCTAGAGACACGAGTTCTGGGGGTTCTGGTTAGTTCAACTTTATTCTTTTTTTTTTTTTTNACACAGAAAACTGAAACCAAGTGTCTACAAAGCACCAATGAATTCATTCTGAATTGGTTCCCTAATGCTAACTAAGCATGAGGTCTGCCCTGAAATATGGTTGATATTCCCAGTATAGCTCCACTGGAATAAACTGATTTGTCCTTTTTCCAACAAGAATCAACTGTAGATAACTTCTTGGTGAGGGTGAGGACCCTGTGTCCACTTCCCCTTTCAGAGCTGAATCTGCCTTAATCATGGTTAGGTCCATTGAATGGTGCCACAGTCTCTGTGAGTTAATATGCATTATCTTATGTGTCTGGAACACAGTTTCCTATGGAGACTTCCATTACCTCTGACTCTTATACTATTTCTGCTTCCTCTGCCACATAGATCAACTGAGACTAGATAGATAGATAGATAGATTGATAGGATGATAGATAGATAGATAGAGATATATATGTATCTATTTCTATCTATTTATCTATCTATCTATCTATCTATCTATCATCTATCTGTATGTATGTATATATATATATATATATATATATATATATATATATATATATATATATTCATTGTGTTCATTTCCTTCTATTGCAAGAAGCTTCTCTGATTATGGCTGAAGAAGACATAGATCTGATCTATGGATACAGCAGAATGATGTTAGGAATGAATTTTATTCCTATATATATCATTTGAATTTCTCCTCAATCTGTGATGTATGTGGTCTCTAGTTCTTGTCTACTTTGGCAGGTATTGGCCCCATCTCATGAAGTGTACATCATAGTCATGTTTCCAAAAGTTCAGTTATCCCTATAATCCTTGTGACACTATTGCACCAGAGTATCTTGCCGTTAGATTTCTGCTGTGTTTTGGATGTTTTGGAGTTGAATGGGATTAGTGACTGCAAGTCACTCTGCCTGTCCTTGATGCCTCAATTCCATTCCCTACTCCAGGAAGGACTTACCATGATAATTTAGCTATACTTAGTGGTTCAATTTCATTCTCTTCTCCAGGAAGGCCTTACTTACCATGATTATTTAACTACACATACATCTTATCCTTCAATTAAGCATAAACTTCATGTCAGGACAATGGAAGGTTATTTCTTTCTTCCTTGTTCTATGCTATCTTTCCTATACAGCTTAGGCATACCCAAGAATCACACTAACCTCACTGGGATAGAATTTCTCAGAGTAGGCATTAATTCTCATTCAGGACAATTTCACAAACAGGGCCACAGGCCAATTCTACTCAGGTACTTCTTCAATTGAGTTTTCCTAAGATAACTCTGGGCTATGTCAAGTTGACAAGTGAAAGTAAGTAGGACAGCTCACAACCAATCGTAAATCAGTTTGTTATACCAAAATTAGGCAAGCCAGTATTGCATCAGTAAGGATTTGATGCCTGTCACGTGGTTATTCTAGCATGTATCATCTACATCTTAGTGAGACTATTGTGATTTCTTCCCAAGTATTTTGTAGACTCTTCTAGTACTATGAATGTTTCAAATGGGGACGTTTCCAATCTGTTCCAACTTTAATTTTTCTGTGTGTGGCAGTAAAATTTGTGTGTTTCCAGTATCTAGCTCTGGAATGCAAATATTGTGATGAGTTTTATTTATGAAGTTGACACAATTTAGAACAATCTGGAGAGGTAGTCTTAGTAAGGGATTGTCTTGAGTTCATTGGCTTATATACATATCTGTGGAGGATCGTCTTAACATAAAAAGATGTGTCCTCAATGTAGATTGCACTTTCTGAGAGCATCCAATGGACAAAAAAGAGGTCTGCTCTTGATCTTCCTTCTGATTGTCATTTGTCCATTGCTGCTTTTGATAATTTGTCCCCTTCTATTAGAACCAGACTCTTCAGGGTCCCAACATGGTCTGAGAGAAATCAAATTTCCAGGCATTCTTCAGGCCTTCAGTGCCAAACTGATACTGTTGAGGTATGCAATGTCACAAACTGAGAAACTACTGGGCTCTTAGCATCTATGATGTGAGACAGCCATTGTTGAACCTCTTTGATTAAATTACATAAACAAATCCAATAACTTCTCTTTAAATATATATTAATTATATCAATAGTGTTCCTTTAGAAAACCTGTACATATACAGAAATTAGAATAATGACATGAATTTGCATTATTTTGGGGGATCAGAAGATCCCCCTGGCTAAGAATGCTTAAGGACACAAAGAGCTCCTGCCACTTGGGGTTTTATTTAAAAGCCCAATACTGCTGGGATCAGCATTTTCTAACAATGAAAGACAAGACAACTGTGTTTCAAGCTCTTTTAAATCATTTAATTATATTCTTATTTTATAAAGAAATTACTATATATTTTTTCAGATACCCTTAGGTTTTCTTAACCCATATCCTTGGCCCATATTTCTACAGTCTCCGCATAAAACCTTCACATTTAATGATTCACTGTCCTCCTACCTCCTGTGTTCACTATGTTCAGGGCCTTTTAGTTACCGCCTACCTCTCCTTTTTTGCTACCCAATTTAAATACAAATTCATAAAATCCAAGCTGGAATATGCATATGAGAAAGAGTATATCGTGTCTGCCTTTTTGGGCCTGAGCTATTACCTCACTCTGTTTCATGTTTCTAGTTCAATTTAATAAACTTTTCTTGTTAACTGCTTAATAGAATTTCATTTTGTTTATTTACCATATTCTCAATTTCTCTTACTCTTATGTTCACTTCTACTCTACTTTGATCATTTAATTTTTGTCATGTAAAAATTGGAATAATAATAATTGTTTTTTAGTCATATTGCCCAAGGACTTGGGATACCTATTGGCCAATGCCTGATGCTGGGTAAAACAGTACCAATGAATGCTGTATAAGACTATATTCTTTGTTTTCCTGTTATACACTACTCTACACATCATGGCATCAAATATTTGTCTAAATTACCTTGCTGCTATAGGATTTTTAGTGTTTATTTTTATCGTCTAGGCATCTAATTTAGGCTCCAAACAGAACATCGATTTTGCTTCCTTCACTTAAACTGCCACCATTAAAAATAAAAGCCCATTCATTATCAAAAGCTAAACAGGCACAGACTATATCAAATGTAAATTCACATACAATTTTTCCAAGGACTCAGTGACAGACTAAAAGGACAAACAAAACAGACAACAACTTCTGAAATGTTTTTTTATATTCCTCTCTATTTTTTTAAAATTTAAGTGGCATAATTTGCCTTTTTAATCACAGAAAAATTTAGACTTGAAGGGGAGGCCCCAATGCCTGACACTATTACTGATTATTACTATTATTATTACTATTATTCGGAGTGCTCACAAAAGAGACCTATCATGACTGCCATCCAGAAGACCCAAGAAGCAACTGAAAGATTCAGATGCAGATATTTATATGTAACCAATGAACAGAAGCTGCTGATGCCTGTGGTTTGATTAGGGAAAAGCTGGAAGAAGCTGCAGAGGTGGGCAACCCTCTAGGAGAACCAGCAGTCTCAATCAAACTGGACTCCCAAGATCTCTTTGACACTGGCTGACCAACCAGGCAGCATACACCAACTGCTATGACATCCCCAATATATAGAGAGAGCAGAGGACTCTCACGGCTGGGTTCTGTAGACAAAAATGCACCTAACCCTCAAGAGACTGGAGGCCCCAGGGAGTGGGGAGGTCTGATGGATTGTTGGGATAGGGAAAGCCTCGTGGACACGGGGAAGGAGAAGGAGGTATGTGATGTGGAACAGTCAGAGGGTAGACCAAGAGGGGAATGAAATCTGGACTGTAAAAGATGATTAAATAAAATGAAAATGACAAAAACAAAAACAAATTGCTTTAATGTCCTTAGAAATGAACTGATATCATCTGTTTTATACCATACTCTATTTTACATATCTTCTACAACTTATCATCCCATGATAGACACTGTTCGCCTCAGTGGATATGCAGATAGTATTATAAATACTTTCTAAGATCACACAGGTTTCATGCCCAAAACAGAATTTTAATAGTTTGTATTATAGCATTTTGTATAATTTTATGATAGTCACATTTTAAATGCACAATATTTATACCTAATAGTATCTTTATTGTTCCAAAAAGATATTGTCTTCCAATTCCTTTCATTTCCATTTCCTCCATTTCTACACACACACACACACACACACACACACACACACACACAAACAGACACATGTGTGTATGTGTGTGTTGTGCCTTGTTGTGTCTGTTTCATGTTGTATATCATTTCTGAGCTGATCATGTTGTCTTGGATAACTAGCTATATGGTTCATACACAGAGGAGATTAATCCTCCCTCTCTCACCTCTCTCTCTCTCTCTCTCTCTCTCTCTCTATATATATATATATATATATATATATATATATATATATATATATCCTGGGGGGACATTGAGAAATGTATCCCTTCTATATTAGTATATCTATTGATATTTCCATATTTCAGGTTTTGGCTAGGCAGCCATATTGCTTAGGTACCACACATGTAGCTCTCCTATCATTGCTAGGAGATAGATTTTCACATCAGGCCACTTGGTCATCTGGCTCTTAAAATCTTCTTATGCCCTCTTTAACAATGTTTCCTCTCTGTTTTGCTCTCTCAACTTTCTCGAGGGTTTTCCCCACTTTCTCCTCTATAAATTTCAGTGTCTCTGGTTTTATGTGGAGTTCTTTGATCCACTTAGACTTGACCTTTGTACAAGGGGATAAGAATGGATCAATTCACATTCTTCTACATGATAACCACCAGTTTTACCAACACAATTTGTTGAAAATGCTGTCTTTTTTCCACTGGATGATTTTAGCTCCCTTGTCAAAGATCAGGTGAACATATGTGAGTGGGTTCATTTCTGGGTTTCCAATTCTATTCCATTGATCTACCTGTCTGTCGCTGTACCAGTATACCAGTACCATGCAGTTTTATTACAATTGCTCTGTAGTACAGCTTGAGATCAGGCATGGTGATACTTTTATTGTTGAGGATAGTTTTTGCTGTCCTAGGGTTTTGATATTCCAGATGAGTTTGCAAATTGCTCTTTCTAACTCAATAAATAATTGAGTTCAAATTTTGATGGGGATTACATTCAATCTGTAGATTGCTTTTAGGAGGATAGCCATTTTTACTATATTAATCCAGCAAATCCATGAGCATGGGAGATCTTTCCATCTTCTGAGATCTACTTCAATTTCTTTCTTCAGAGTCTTTAAGTTCTTGTCATACATATCTTTCACTTCCTTAATTAAAGTCAAACCAAAGTATTTTATATTATTTGTCACTATTGTGAAGGGTGTTATTTCCCTAATTCTTTCTCAGCCTGTTTATCCTTTGAGTAGAGAAGGGCCACTGACTTTTTAAATTAATTTTATATCCAGCTACTGAGCTGAAGCTGTTTATCAGGTTTAGGAGTTCTCTGGTGGAATTTTTAGGGTCACTTTTATATACTATAATAGCATCTGAAAACAGTGGTATTTTTACTTCTTCCTTTCCAAATTGTATCCCCTTGATATCTCTCTCTCTCTCTCTCTCTCTCTCTCTCTCTCTCTCTCTCTCTCTCTCTTTTGGCGAATTGCTCTGGCTAAAACTTCAAGTACTATATTGAATAGGTAGGGAGAAAGTGGGCAGCCTTGTCTTGACCCTGATTTTAGTGGGATTGCTTCCAGCTTCCTTCTATTTACATTTATGTTGGCTACTGGTTTGCTGTATATTGTTATTATTATAGTTTGGTATGGGCCTTGAATTTCTGTTCTTTCTAACTTTTATCATGAAGGGTTGTTAGATTTTTGTCAAATGATTTCTCAGCATCTAACAAGAGATGTTCATGAGATTTTGTCTTTGAGTTTGTTTATATAGTGGATTAAATTGATGGATTTCCCTATAGTAAACCATCCCTGCATCCCTGGAATGAAGCCTATTTGGTCATGCTTGATGATCATTTTGATGTGTTCTTGGATTTGGTTTGTGACAATTTTATTGAGTATTTTTCATCGATATTCTAAAGAGAATTTGATCTAAAGTTCTCTTTCTTTGTTGGATCTTTGTGTGGCTAAGGTATCAGAGTAATTGTGGCTTCATAGAATAAATTGTGTAGAGTACCTTCTGTTTTCATTTTGTGGAACAGTTTGAGGAGAGTTGGAATTAGGTCTTCTATGAAGGTCTGATAGAACTCTGCACTAAACCCATCTGGTCCTGGGATTTTTTGCTTGGGAGACTATTAATGACTGCTTCTATTTCCTTAGGGGAAATGGGAGTGTTAAGATCCTTATTCTGATCCTGATTTAACTTTGGTACCTGATATCTCTCTAGGAAGTTGTCCATTTCAGTTTTGTTGAGCATAGTCTTTTGTAGTAGGATCTGATGATATTTTAGATTTCCTCAGGATCTGTTGTTATGTCTCCTTTTTTATTTCTGATTTTGTTAATTAGAATACTTTCGCCCTTCTGGTCTGGTCCGGTGACCCGCACCAGCCCAGGGCTCGGGCACAGGCTCTGTGCACGCTCCCGGGACTCCCCAGGCTATCTTGGGACCACAGGTGAGCAGCTGAATGCAGCATCTGTTCCTGCCCAATCCCCTGCGACCTGAGACACCAGCCAGGACAGAGATAAAGGCCCAGATCATTTCAGACCCTCTCTTCTGGCCTGCACCAACACCAGGTCTCCTTGGTTAAAGATGGCAGGAGGTAAGCGTAAGAACAGAAGCAACAGAATCCAAGGGTACTTGGCATCACCAGATCCAAAGTCACCCACCCCATCAAGTCCTAGATACAACAGCACACCAGAAAAACAGGACATGGATATAAAGTCACTCGTCATGATGATGATGGAGGACTATAAGAAGGAAATACAGGAACAGATAAATACAAACACAGATAAACAACTAGAAGCATTTAAAGAGGAAATATGTAGAGAGTTACAGGAAAACAATACCAAACAGGTGATGGAATGGAACAAAACCATCCAGGACCTAAAAATGGAAGTAGAAACAGTTAAGAAAAACCAAAAGGAGATAACCCTGGAGATAGAAACTATGGGAAAAAAAATCAGGAACCATAGATATGAGCATCAGCAACAGAATACAAGAGATAGAAGAGAGAATCTCAGACACAGAAGACTATATAGGAAGCATAGACAAGACAATCAAAGAAAATGCTAAATGCAAAAAGATTCTAACACAAAATATCCAGGAAATCCAGGACACAATGAGAATACCAAACTTAAGGATAATAGGAGTAGATGAGAAGGAAGATTATCAAACTAAAGGGCCAGCAAATATCTTAAACAAAATAATAGAAGAAAACTTTCCATACCTAAAGAATGAGATGCCCATAAACATATAAGAAGCCTACAGAACTCCAAATAGGCTAGACCAGAAAGGAAATTCCTCCCGACACATAATAATCAGAACAACAAATGCACTAAATAAAGAGAGAATATTAAAGGCAGCAAGGGAAAAGGTCAAGTAACATATAAGGGCAGGCCTATTAGAATTACTCCAGACTTCTCACCAGAGACTATGAAAGCCAGAAGATCATGGACAGAGATTATACAGACACTAAGAGAACACAAATGCCAGCCCAGGCTACTGTACTCAGCAAAACTCTCATTTACCATAGACGGAGATACCAAAGTATTCCATGACAAATTCAAATTCACACAATATCTTTCCACGAATCCAGCCCTTCAAAGGATAATAACAGAAAAACACCAATACAAAGACGGAAACTATGCCCTAGAAAAAGCAAGAAAGTAATCCTTCAACAAACCTAAAAGAAGACAGCCACAAGAACAGAATCCCAACTCTAAAAACAAAAATGACAGGAAACAACAATTGCTGTTCCTTAATATCTCTTAATATCAATGGACTCAATTCCCCTACAAAAAGACATACATTATCAGACTGGCTGCACAAACTGGACCCAACGTTTTGCTGCTTACAAGAAACACACCTCAGGAAAAAAGACAGACACTACCTCAGAGTGAAAGGTTGGAAAACAATTTTCCAAGCAAACGGTCCAGGGAAAAAAGCAGGGGTAGCCATTCTAATACCGAATAAAACAGACTTTAAACCCAAAATTATCAAAATAGACAAAGAGTGGCACTTTATACTCATCAAAGGCAAAATCTTCCAAGTGGAACTCTCAATCCTGAATACCTGTGCTCCAAATGCAAGGGCAGCCACTTTAATTAAAGAAACTTTAGTAAAGCTCAAAACACACATTGCATCTCAAACAATAATAGTGGGAGACTTCAACACCCCACTCTCATCAAGGGACAGATCCTGGAAACAGAAACTAAACAGAGACTCAGTCAAACTAACAGAGGCCATGAAACAAATGGACTTAACAGATATCTACAGAATATTTCATCCTAAAACAAAAGGATATACCTTTTTCTCAGCACCTCATGGCACCTTCTCCAAAATTGACGACATAATTGGCCACAAAACAGATCTCAACAGATTCAAAAGTATTGAAATTATCCCATGCACNAAAAAAAAAAAAAAAAAAAGGGAGAGAACATATACTAGTAGCTTGACAGCACATCTGCAAACTCTAGAACAAATGGCAAATGGAAGCAAATTCACCTAAGAGGAGTAGATGGCAGGAAATAATAAAACACAGGGGTGAAATCAACCTTGTGGAAACAAAAAGAACTATCCAAAGAATCAATCAAAGCAGGAGCTGGTTTTTTGAAAAAGTCAACAAGATAGACAAACCCTTGGCCAGACTAACTAGAGGGCACAGGGATAGCATCCAAATTAACAAAATCAGAAAGGAAAAGGGAGACATAACAACAGATCCTGAGGAAATTCAAAACACCATCAGATCCTTCTACAAGAGGTTATATTCTATAAAATTGGAAAATCTAGAGGAAATGGACAACTTTCTAGACAGATACCAAGTTCCAAAGTTAAACCAGGATCAGATTAATGACCTAAACAGCCCGGTACATCCTAAAGAAATAGAGGCAGTCATTAATAGTCTCGCAACCAAAAAAAGCCCAGGACCAGATGGGTTTAGTGCAGAGTTCTATCAGACCTTCAAAGAAGACCTAGTTCCAGTTCTTCTCAAACTATTCAACAAAATAGAATCTGAAGGTACATTACCCAACTCATTTTATGAAGCCACTATTACTCTGATACCTAAACCCCACAAAGACACAACAAAGATAGAGAACTTCAGACCAATTTTCCTCATGAATATCAATGCAAAAATACTCAACAAAATTCTCGCCAACCGAATCCAAGAACACATCAAAACGATCATCCATCATGACCAAGTAGGCTTCATCCCAGGAATGCAGGGATGGTTTAATATACAGAAATCCATCAAACTAATACACTATATAAACAAACTCAAAGAAAAAAAACAACATGATCATCTCCTTAGATGCTGAGAAAGCATTTGACAAAATCCAACACCCATTCAGGGACCAGACAAGGCTGCCCACTTTCTCCCTACCTATTCAATATAGTACTTGAAGTCCTAGCCAGAGCGATTCAACAACAAAAGGAGGTCAAGGGGATACAAATTGGAAAGGAAGAACTCAAATTATTGCAGCCTTGTCTGGTCCCTGATTTTAGTGGGATTGCTTCCAGCTTCTCTCCATTTAGTTTGATGTTGGCCACTGGTTTGCTGTAGATTGCTTTTATCATGTTTAGGTAAGGGCCTTGAATTCCTGTTCTTTCCAAGACCTTTATCATGAATGGGTGTTGGATTTTGTCAAATGCTTTCTCAGCATCTAAGGAGATGAT
>CACVCL010031165.1:0-35396 GCA_902729485.2 Mus minutoides
TCTGTTATGCTTGCAGACAGGAGCCTAGCATGGCTGTCCTCTGAGAGGCTCCACTCTTCATTTTCTTGATGGGACAGTGGTAGGATCCTGGGTCCTCTTTCTCTCTGTTGCTTCCTGACTGTCAGATGAGCAGTTTTGCGCTACTCTCTTCTCCTGTCATTATTAGCTGCCTTGTCACATGAACAGTGCAGAGGAGCCAAGTGCACATGGACCAGAGCCTATGAAATCATGAGCCCAAATAACTTCTTGAACTTTATAAACTTGATTATTTCAGACATTTGTGATGGTGTTCTAAAGATGACAGAGAACACGTGTATGGAGAATGGTGACACATTGTTCATAAAGGGAGAGGTGGATGACCACTAGGATATTTTAGGTTTCTAGAAACATTTCTGTAGTGGGACTGTTAAGATTACACAGAAGCTAAATTTTGTGATGGTTTGATAACAAGATTACAGAGGACTTGACTGAGGGTAAGTGGTTTGGACTCTCTTAAGTTCATGATTGTTTCTGGTAAATGAAAATGAGAGACACTAATCCTAATTTAATGTAAATATATTAGAATTGGAGCTATATCATCACCAGGGACGATTAATTATCCCTCAAATATTTGTAAGATTTCCCTCATTTTAGTATGGTGACGTTACACGCTCTTCTCTTTTCTGAGCTTTTGGTCTTAGTAGTTAGCGTGCCTTACTGGGAAAGTTCATAGTTCCGGTTCTGGAGAGCAGGCCACGTCCCTTCCAATGCTGTATTTGCAAGGCTCACTGCATCCTGCAGAATCACCTTGTGATGGTTCAGTCAGCATCGATTCAAGCTCTTCATTTTATAAGACTTTATTAATGGTCACAGTGAGTCTTTGTCATCTTTTTTTGTTGTGGCATTTAAATAAAAACATGTATCTCCTGATTGTGTGTGTGATGTGAATGAGGGACACAGGTGTGCCACAATGTCTCTGTGTCTCTGTGTCTCTGTCTCTGTCTGTCTGTCTGTCTGTCTGTCTGTCTGTCTGTGTATGTGTGTGTGTGTGTGTGTGTGTGTGTGTGTGTGTGTGTAAGTCAGAAGATTACTTTTGGGATTCTGTTCTTTCCTTCCATTTGTGGGAGCAAGGCCTCTTAAGGTCATTTTTGCTTAGTGTGGTTGCATATTCTGGGCTAGCTGGCCCCTAGTTTCGGGGTGAGCATCCTGTTTCTGCCTCCTGCCTTACCAGTAGGGATGCTTGGGTTCCACATATGCAGCACTGATTCTTGTTTTTATGTGGACCCCAGGAATTAAAATCTGGTCTCAGGCTTTCACTGTAAGTGCGTCTATCTGCAGAGTCATTTTACTGGTGTGATGTGGAACTTTCAAAATCAGAGGGGAGTTAAAAGGGTGAGAGCACTCACTCACAGCTTTGTTCTTCGTATCCTTATGTCTTGGTGATGTTCACATAAACTGAATGCCTGGGGCTTTAGCAGCCATCTTGGATGAAGAGCAGCCCTGGAAGGTGGGAGCCAAGAGAGTTGAGACTGGGAAAGAGAAGGACAAGGAGCCTCATAATATCATGGCGCCTCCACGACAGTTCTGAGCTGCCATTTTCTTGCTTCCTTTTATGGAAGACAAACTCAGGCACAAAAGAGCTAAGACAATTTTTTCCCAATTGTCAGCGGTAATGGACGAATCTGCTTTCATAGGCAGGAAATCTCATGTGGATTTAAACTGAAATAAGACTGTTGGCTCCTTATCGGTTTCTCCATTTGGTTGTTGATTTTCTGTGCTCTGCTGTGCTGTAGGAAACAAGGAGTCTTTAAGCAGTTGCTAACTTTCTGAGGAGAGTAACTGTGGTTCCAGCACTTTGAATAATAATAATAATAACAACATAATAACAACAACAATATAATCATATTCACTACAATCATCATATTATTAATATTTATATTGATATAATATTCATACTTATATTAATTCTTAATGTATTAGCAATATATTAATATAGTTCATATATTTCTTGTGTGTATGTGTGTGTGTATGTGTGAGAGAGAGAGAGAGACAGAGAGAATCTCTTCATGTATGTATTTTTTTAAAGATTTACTTATTTTATTTATATGAGTACACTGCAGCTGTCTTCAAACACAAAGGAAGATGCCACTGGATCCCATTACAGATGGTTGTGAGCCACCATGTGGTTGCTGGAATTTGAACTCAGGACTTCTGGAAGAGCAGTCAGTGTTCTTAACTGCTGAGCCATTTCTCCAGCACACCCCCTCCCCCCTTTTCAAGACAATTCTTTTATCTGGTAGTCCAGGGAACTAGCTCTGTACACCAGGCTGGCTTCAAACTCAAAGAGTTGCCCCTTTGCCCCTTTGCCCCTCTGCCCCTCTACCCCTCTGCCCCTCTGTCCCTCTGTCCCTCTGTCCCTCTGCCCCTCTGCCCCTCTGCCCCTCTGCCCCTCTGCCCCCTGCCCTTCTGCCCTTCTGCCCCTCTGCCCNCCCCTCTGCCCCTCTGTCCCTCTGCCCCTCTGCCCCTCTGCCCCTGCCCCTCTGTGCTGTGTTTAAAGGCATGTCTCACCACCACACTTTGAATTTTTCAGGGAGAAGATTATTTCTTCATGGGCAACACTTATGGTACTTTTGGACCATAAATCTCAACCTTTAACTTTTCCCAAGGCTTAATAGGAATGTTTATAGTTTTGAAATTTAGGGACATCTAATTTTGCTTTTTACAAATGATGAACAATTTCATTTATACTGATGATCCTTACAGTATGGTTATTTCCAAGGGACCTCATTGACCATTGAAACTTGTGTGTTAAAAGTTTAATGCACCTAGCCTATCAAGTGAACATTCTAGCTTAGCCACATGCAGCACATTTGCTTATCCTCATGATTTCACAGTGTGCTGGCAACTGTGGTTTTCTACAGCTGACTTACACTGTGTATCACTAGCCTGGGAAAAGATCATAATTTTAAATATAGTTTGTATTGAATATATACTGCCTTTCTATTTGTCTTGAAGTCAGAAAGTGAGGCGTCATCCTGACTGTGGACTGCATTTCATTACTTGCTCATTTCCATTTTCCTGGAGATCTTTGTTTTGAGACTGGAACCCAGTCTTGAAAGGGCATTCCATCTCAGAGCCAGAGCAAAGGGGCCATGCGTGTCAGACATCTGGCTGCCATTTGGAGATAAGGTATGGCTACAAATAATAAAAAGTTCTGGCTCCTGTGTACTTTTCAGTCGCTTATGAATATGTGCTGGTAAGTCACATTGGCAGTGGCATGCTGGTTTCCTTTAGCTATAAGGGGCAAGGAAATGTTACTTTTGAAATGGGGCTGCCTATTCTAGTCTGCATTATAATTCTTCAAAAGGCTTTGAAATGCAGGAATAGCCTAGAGCCCACTGGCCTTCTCATCAAACTTACTGATGCGTGGTCAGCTTCAAGGTCTCCTGGATTAGGAGTTAAGGCAGCCAAAAGCCAGTGTAAAAGAATCCCCAAACTCCAAATATGCACATAATTTGAATGTGCATATTTTACTTCCTTCATTATAGCTAAACAGAAAGATATTTGGAGCCCAGAGCATATAGCCTACATAATTTAAAAGGGAAATTATGTCAACATTGATTAAAATTACATCTTTAAAAAATATCTACAATCTGGCAGCTTGCAAATTATGGAGCTTACAAAAAAATGATTGGGTAGCTTTATGTGTTCAGTTTATTTTAATAACACAAGAGTATTTCATTATTTATGAGAAGCCTTTGCAACTTTTATCTGTAGTTATTTATGGTTTTTTGTAAACTCTGAATTAGGCTGGGTCATTTTCTACCTAAGTAGCTTAGATACATGGAAAAAAAAAGAAATATATAAGAGAAAAAAGTAGGAAAAAGAGACTTACTTGCATTTGTTTTCTTTACATTTCTAGGGTAAATGAAGTGTATTTTAGCTCGCTGTTCTACATCATGAAACACTGACTGTGAGCCAGTATGTGCGGTGGAAGTCTTTGGGATGGGTTTGTTAGATTTAGGAAGTGATGGCCTGTTTTTTGTCTTGGTTGCTTGGGTTCTCTTGAGGAAGGGGCACACATACACGGTACATGTAATGACAGCCTTCTAATGTTCTTTGATACTGACTTGCTTTAAAAAATTATTTATTTTAAGATTTATTTATTTATCTTATGTATAAATCTTAGTACACTGTAGCTGTATAGATGGTTGTGAGCCTTTATATGGTTGTTGGGAATTGAATTCAGGACCTCTGCTTTCTCTGGTCAACCCTGCTCGCTCTGGTCAGTCCTGCTCACTCAGTCCCTGCTCGCTCTGGCCCATTAGAGCTGGGCGCCTTTGTAAGGCTTTGAGGGTCCCGAATTCCTACTGGGTTGGTGAAGAGTCCACATATAAATTTTTTGAGGTTATCCTCATTGATCCGTTCCATAAAGCTATCAGAAAAAATCCTGACACCAGTGGATCACAGAACCAGTCCACAAGCACAGAGAGATGCGTGGGCTGACATCTGCTGGCGGGAAGAGCCGTAGCCTTGTGGTTCCCGCAGTGCAGCTTGGAGAAAGCGCAATACTTTCCAGCTCCACCGTTACTGCTAATACAAGTGATATATTTAAAATTCATATCCAATAAACAATTTAGGACAGTCAAAAATATAAATAAGTAAATAAGTACACTGTAGCTATCTTCAGACTCACCAGAAGAGGAGGTCAGATCTTATTGCGGGTGATTGTGAGCTACCATGTGGTTGCTGGGATTTGAACTCAGGACCTTCAGAAGAGCAGTTAGTGCTCTTACCCACAGAGCCATCTCTCCAGCCCCGGACTTGCTTTTTGGCCATTATGTTTAAATTCATAAGCTGTTGTGTGGTAGTAATGTTTATGTGGTTTATTTGGTTATAGAGGCAATATGTACACAGCAGCTACTCTAACGTAGGCACCATTTCAACTGCACTTATATGTGTGTTAACTAATTTAATTTCCACAACCTTGTGAGGCTAATGCATAGTTAATCCCTTAGGAGAGGAAAAAAGAAAACTGAGCTGCCTCATCATACTGGATCTAATTTCAGCGTCCTGTCCTTATGTATGTGCATGCATGTATGTGCATGCATGTATGTTTTAGTGGGTATTCATATGTATGTGCATGCATGTACAGTGTTGAGGTGGCTAAACTTGGATCATTCTCAGAGGCCTTGTATTTTGAGATGCAGATTGTTAGTAACCTGGACCTCACTGAACTGGGATGGCTGACCGGTGAGCCCTAGGGATACTCTGTGTTCACCTTTCCAGTGCTCGCATTACAAACACGCATCAATACAGCTGACTACTTTTTTTTTTTTTAAATGAGAAATGTAGAGACCAAATGCAGGTAGGTCCTCATGGTTGTACAACAAACACTTAACTGATAGGACTATCTTGACAGTCCCTTAATGGCGAAGATAATAGAGTCTCCTTAGGAATTTATAGAGGAACCTTTGAGACTCTAAGACTTAATCTCTTCATTCTAGTAGAATAGAGTCAGCACTGTCAGGGAGGGAGAGCATCCATCCCAAATTTACACAATTATGCCTCAGTCTTAGCATTTGGAGATGGGGCCTTTGATGCATAATTAGGGTGAGATAGGGCTAAAGCAGAAGGCCCCTTACATTGGCATTGGTGACCTCATAATACTATCTCCCTCTCTGCTGGTGTACATTGTAGCAAAGCCACACCAAGAAATCCAAAAAAAGCAAATGTCTCTTAAGTCAGGAAAAGAGTAACCAGGCACCAAATGGGTAACACCTTGAATTTGGCCAGCCTGGGTCCCAAACTGTGAGATGTGAGTTACTGTTGTTTAAGTCGCATCGCAACCTTGAGGGGGTTCTGAAATCTCCTGGTGAACGGTTGCATGCGGCACCAGTGCCTTAAGTGGGGCCGTGTTGCAGCTAACTCTAAGTCCTGTGAGTCTTTGCAATACAAAACTTAGAAGTAAGGAATCCAAGCGCTGCCAACAGGCTCAGTGTTTCCTGCTACTTCCTTTTCAGGACAGAAGCGTCACACCCAAAGCTAAGATGCTCTGGGTCCCAGCCACCGTTTCCCAGTCATCTGTGTGGGACCATCCTCTGTGTCACACCGCTGTCCTATTTATTATAACTACATACTGGATTAGGATAAGCACCTAAGATGCCTTCATGTCTGCGAGAAGTAAACAGCACTGTGTCCACGGCTGTGCTACTGGGTTCTGATGCTGGGTAGCCCAAGTGTCCGTAAGGAGGGTCCATCTAATTATGAGCTGAGAAGGGTACTTGGAACTCTTCTGCAATGCCAGACCAGTGGATTGCATGTTGTTTTAATAAAGCCTTCCAATATTTCAGTAACAGCCTATATTTACATTTATTACCAGGTATTTGACTCACAGATGATTGTGGAAAACATCAGAAATAAAACTCTAAAGTAAATCTTTCCCTTAACGTTTATGTTAAAACCCTCTTTCCTTAAATATTTGCTTTGATTGCCCTTGTACTGAATTTTTCAGTCTGTGCTGGAAAAAGAAGCCCTGGATATTTACAGCTGTAAGCCTTGGTTGTGAACATCACTTGCATTTTTATTTTTACCCATGATTAGTAAGGATTCTGATAGACCTGATGGTTTCTGAATTTAGGTTGTAGACATAGGACTTAATATTGAAATGGCTAACTGTTGATTCTAATTTATTTGCTTAGTTTGAGACAAAGTCATTTTGACCAAAATGGTTTTAGGCTTAATATCTATTTTCATTTTTTGTCCAGATTGTCCCAAAGTTTCAGCAGAAGTGATAATTTGGGGATTACTAAGCTGTAAGTGTTGTAAATCTAGGTCTTTAGTGGGTAGGAAGAGCCATAAATGTGAATAAGGATATAATATTGGAAACTTAGTTTTACAAAACATGGTTATATTGGTTTCAGATATGAGCACTTGATTATTATTTTTAAAAGAACCTTTAGAATTTCATCTCTAAAGATTCCTAGGTGTTATTTCATCCTGTAACATCACTGCTACCACAAATAATTTTGGTTGAATGGCAAAAGACATCTCTTATTTATTAACTATAAAATTAATCTTGATTGTTCCGGTAGAGAAAGTCATTACAGGGAGGATGGCCCCATACAGATAACTGAGAAACAGTGGCTGGGACCCAGAGCGTCTGAGCTTTGAATGTGAAGGTTCTGCCTTTCTGAAAAAGAAGGAGCAGGAAAACCCGATACCTGTTGCAATGCCTGGATTCCTTCCTTGTTAGTTGTGTATTGCAAAGACTCACAAGTCCTAGATTAGCCGCAGCATGGCCCCACCTAAGACACTGGTGCTGCATGTGTCTGCTCTAGGAGAGTCCAGAGCTCCCTCACTTGGGTGTTCTTCATCAGGCGAAGGCGTGCATTCCCCCTCCTCTAAGAAGTTCGTAAGTGTTCACTAAGTGCTTATGATTATTGTAAGAAGTGTTCTGGGTTCTCAGGACATGTGCAGTTGATGTGTCATCAGAACTGTGTGCTTCTCTTGTCTGACTTCTGCTACCTCTTACATTTGCAGTGCTCGACGCTACAGGCACAATCCTGTGTTTGCTTTAATGATGAAGCCAATAACACCTTCCTAGCCATGCCAAATTTTGTAGTTTTCTCTCTTGATACCAGCACTATGGCTCGGGGCTGTTCAGTAACTGTATTCCTACCTTGTAAATTAAGGGAAGGGAGAAGGCAACATCCTGTGAAAGTTGTGAGAATCAAAATACAATTTCTGTGCCAACCATAATGACAAAAACAAGCCAAGAGGTTTGGAAAGCAGGACTGTGTTTTGCCTAATAACAACAACTAATCTCAAAGGACTGCCAGAGCCACAAATTTCACAAAGATTGCCACAAAAGTCTTTTCACAAAGATTGTGCTTTATGCACAAATACTTCCGTACTGATGTCTGCCTAACTGGTTAGTCTTATACTGGTTAATCTTATATGCCATTTGTTATAACTTCTGTGGCTAAGGATTGTTGTGTCCCAACATTCTAGATAATACTCCTCATGTTTTCCTTTAAAGGTGTCCTCTTGCCTTAGTTGTAGTTTTTATTATGGCATGCATTTGCCTATTGTGGTGCTCTGCTATTCCTGAGTTAAAATAATGATCCCTGGAGAAGTCTTTCTCTAATTACTATTAGATTAATCATCTGATGTGAATGCACTTTGAACAAGGGGAAGGGAGTATTTAGTGGCTAAATTGTTCCATTTTCCTATTTTTCAAAATGGCTATTTGAGGACCCAGTAGCTTTAAAGCACGTCTCTGACGTCTTTGAAGCTGTGGACAGTTTGTTGACACACTCTATTAGGATTAATCTTCCCCTTTCAGCCTCGCTCTGCTTCCTTAGAATTGTACTTCTAGTATCCAGTGATCAAGTGTTTGTCCCCAGATTTGTTTTCTGGAGATCTGGTATTATCATGCTATGAAAGAGAGTCGTTTGGCAGGACTGTGATATAAATCACTTCAATAGTGTAAGGTGGTGAATGGAAGAGTTGTCTTCAGCAGCTGGGGGTAAATGAGGGATAATTATTTCTGGTTGGTAGAGAATAGGAGAGTGGGGGAATAGTCTCAAGGGAGTATGCTTCCTGAGTGGAAGCTTATCAAGGCGTAAGAGCTCATCAGCTGTCTGAAGTGAAGATTATTTAGGTAGAAGGATCCAAACAGCTAGAAACACATGGTTTAATGGCACAGGGAAGGAGGTAGAGCTGGAAGGTAGTCAGAGTCAAATTATAATACATGTTTCAAAAGAAGCCATTGGAAAGAATCCGTCATTAGCTCTGTGCAAGGCAGAAGCCAGAGTACAGTGACGTAGGGTGTAACTTCGTCATGATAATGACATTTCTTTAGGGAACGTAGCTGGAAAGAAAGGGACAGGAGCAAAGCAGAGCCATGAGCTGGCCTTAGTGCTTTGGCTAGAAGCAAAATACTCACGCTGGAAGTTCTGTTTCATACAATGTGGACTAAAGTAAGCAATCCAGGGAAGGAAGCACTAAAGCTATCAGGAACAGATGAGGATATTGTTAGCATGCATAGACCTAAAGGGACAAGGGGGAGAGTGGAGCTTTGGAATTTTGGTGCCATGGAAGGTAAAAGGGAAATATATTCCTTTCACCACGTTGCTACCGGTGCCTCCCTTTGGACTTATACAACCAGAATCCAGAAATCAAAATGACCCAATCCAGAGAGGTCAACTGTCTCGGAGCAAATGAGATTGGAGATGGATGTGTTGAATTGCTAATGCACAGGGTCAATGGATTTAATTTTTCTTTTGCTAATGGGAGAGATATTAATCATTTATTTGTTAGGGGAAAGCCAGAAAAAGAGAGAAGGATTAAAGAGGCAAGGGAAAAGTATAGCAGTTTGTGGAATAATTATGATGATAGGATATTTGAAGAACACAGATGCTCATTTTGGAGAGTGGATGGGTAGATTCATCAGGAAGCAAGCATGTAAGGATGCACGTATGGAAGCACATATAGCAGACACACAGAGGCAGAAACACATTCAGAAGAGCGACAACTTGAACAACATGCTGGTAGAAATTTCATTTTCCTGTCAATGTTAGATATAACATGCAAAGCTCTTGGTTGAAAAATAAAAAAAGTGAAGGGACTGGACTTAAACATCTAGCTTGAAACTACTATTAACTTGAGACTTCCCTTGGTGAGAATGAGCAAGTGAGTTGATAAGGGAAGATGCAGGATCAGATCAAGAATTGTTTACCTAAGGCAAACAATTCTTATTGCCTGATTACTAGAAGCCAGTAACCACATTGTAATATACAGATACCATGTATTAATATGCCATTAGTGGGGATAAAGTGGAGACAGAACTATGCACATGATAGTTTTCCTTTTTAGCTGCCTCACACATGCTGGCAGAGCTCAGGAAACTTAGCCCCAGACTGCTCACAGTACTGCCTTTTCTCTGTTATAGAGGCACTGGAACCTTAGCCCAGACTGCTCACGGTACTGTCTTCTCTCTGTTATAAAGACACCATTTATTATGAAACATGGCTACCTTTTACTGCTCTTTTGGAGGATGGGAGAAATAACCATTGTGTTAAGTGTACAGTAATTTTTTTGCACTGAATTAGATGCATCCATGTTAATTTTACTCAATTTCTTTCTTAATATCTCTGTGAAAGACCAACTGTTTGCCTTTACCCGAAACATCAAGATTTTTCTAAATGTTCTGCCTCAGTCTACATCTTGCTAAGGAGAGAATATTCTAAATCCTCTCTCCTTGCTCTTTAGAGGCACACCATAAATCGTGGTGATCTATGGTCACCTGACTGTACTGTGGAACGTGTTCCTACCAGCTGCAGGCTGTCCCCACTGGCTAACCGTTGTCCCCCTATCTGGGTTTGTCCTTGCGGCATCCAATCATTTAGTTTCCACAAACTATGCTTTCACAAATCCTATGGTTTGTGAATTTGAGTTCTAATATCTATATAAGTGATTTGAGTTCTCATTTATAAATATCTATATATGCTTCTTTTTTTACCCACCAGGTTGCACTCGTGTCCCCTGTGATTAAATCTTGTCTCTTGGGGTTATTTAGAAGTGATTGGCTGACAGTTGCTGGTTGATAGTCCTCCAAAGTGCACCCCATAGTTTTGTTCCAGCTTCTGAAATCCTGTGGTACATGCTGACAGAGTTGCAGTTTCAGCCCTCTCCAATAGCATTGTCTTGTGTGGCAGGGTAGCCTGTGAGCACACTAACTTTCGGGTTCTTTGCTGGGTTATTGGGTCAATATTTTTTCCCCTCAGGTACTATGAGCAACACAGTGAAGATAACGGTCAATTCTCATGTTTCAAACAAGTCAACTGAAATGAAAGCAAGAGACCATAAAGTTAGCCTGTTAAGCCCATTGTCCAACTGTCATGCTGTTCTGTGTACATCATGACAAGGTTGTTGTTGTTTTTAATGTACATTGCCGAGGTGTAGTTACAGCTGCACTTTACATGTTGAATCAAATAAATCACATGAGAAGCAAATCACAAAATATATGTGAAATGTGCTCACAGAAAACCATCTTTATCTGTATTTTCTTATTTATCTAGAGCAAACATATTACTAGCACAATAAAGGCTTGATATAGAAAACATCTAATTTTCTAAAATAAATATGCTTTGAGAAATGAAGTGCTAACTGGTTATTTTGGGTTGACTGGATTATGATAGAGATTTAGTTTATTTGTATGTCCCTTTATTTTTCAAATTCTTCATGCTGAGTAAGTATTGTTTTGCAATTGAAAGGCAAACATTAAGGGTTACTTTGAAAACAACATATCAGGAAAAGAGACAAAGCTGAGTAATTAGGGTGCTGTGGTAGAGGATAAAGCGGTTTTGACAAATAACTCATGGTTTCCTTTTAAATTCATTTTGAGCTCATTTATTCCTTAGGAACAAGGGGATAGGGTGCTGAGAGGAAGTATGGGGAGAGATTAGGTAGAGTGGGCCAATGCTGGCCAAACTCTGCTGCTTGTGAAGTTAAGGGAAGGAGGAAGAGGAGGAGGAGGAGGAGGAGGAGGCAGCTTCTGTTTTTATTCTGACTTTGGGTTATAGGGTTTTAAGAGCTAGCTTTAGTTCTTGAATGTAGCAAGGTAACTGAGTGGTGGTGAGAATGTGCTTTGCAGACAGACAGACAGACAGACAGACAGATATAGGTTCTAATCCTCAATGCACTGTGGATCACACACAGGACCTTCGGAAACTGTTGGAATCTTTTCTCATTTCTTGATCATTAAAATCTCTGCCTCACAGAAATGGTGGACCAGCATGGAGATTCTTTGACAACATTAGCCCTCTTCATGGTGAATGTGAACCGTGGGCAGCAGCTCTTCTCGTTCAGTTGCTATCATACGTGGCATGGAATCTGAGAAGTTCAGGCATGAGAACTGGCTTTATAGAGCCCTCAGTTGCAGGTGACTCCAGCTCAAAAGCAGCATACTAATTGGATAGCCCAGAGTGGGCTGAGATATGGAGCAATCCTGAGACCTCAGGTACTAGGATACCTTGCCTCGTGGGGGGTAATTATAATAGTAGCTCAAAGCACTTCCTTTGAGAGTTCTAATGCCCACACTATTTTGGTGGTGTTAGGTGTTGGTCGTCTTTTCTCTTGAGTCCAGTTGTGTTTGTTCTTTGTCTTTCAGACAACTTAGGATTGTGTTCCGGGCATACTAAATGCTACCTAGTGAGGCTGAATCCTGTACGTTCCTTGTAATGCTGACTTGCTTGTTTTGTTTTGTTTTGTTTTTGTTTCCATGCAGTGGATATGGTCAGGTTCTAACCACATGTTCTATGTCTTCTGTGCTGATAATTCCAGTGTCAGTTCAGTTTTCAAAAAATGGGTTTTTTTTATTGTTGTTTGTTTGTGGACATGGAGGGTTTGTCTGTTCTTTCCGTGTACATCCTCAGAGTTTGGGGCGCACATGATTGCTCCCTACTCCACATGTTAGCTATGCTACTTTACTCAGAAGGCTTGAAGGTGAGCCTGTGCTTTTGTTACTCTTTCTATCATTGTGAAAAGACCCTATGACCAAGGTAACTGATAGAGGGTTTATTTGGAGTGTCTAGTTTCAGAGGGTGTGTTCATGACAATCGTGGTGGCAGGCAAGCATGCAGACCAAGAGCTGGAGCAGTAGCCAAGAGTTTATGACTTGATCTACAAACAGGAAGGACAGAGAGGAGGAGGGGGAGAGAGAGGAGGAGGGGGAAAGGGAGAAAAGGAGGAGGGGAGGGGGGAAGAGAAACACAGAGAGCTGGGAATGGTGTGGGCTTTTGAAAGCTCAAAATCCATTTCCAGCGACACACCTTCTAATTCTTTCCAAACAGTTGCACCAACTGTAGACCAAGTACAAAGCATAGGCGCCTCTGGGTCCAAATCACTACCGCCCGCCCGGGACTTGGGTTTGTTCCTATACATAGTAGGGAGATTCTCTCGCGCATGTCTTTTCACAGTTTTTTTTTTCCCAGTGATTCCTTTTTGCTTTCCCGCTGTTCAGAGAACAGAGGGCTATAGTTCCAGCCTGCTGACTGTGTTGTGATTTTACCAGACTGGATCTAAGTGAAAGGGAACGAAGGGAGGAAAACGAACAAGGTTTTTCTCCCACAGCCTGCATCCAGGATGCACAGTTCTAGTTCCTTTATCCCTTTCGACAAGATTTCTCTCTGGATCTCAGGTGCTTCTGTTTCCTGGTTGGCACAGATGTACTTCCTCAACTGGTGCTGGCCTTGGGGCCGGGTGGGAAGAGAACAAAAACAGGAAAAAGGCACATGGACATCTCATCCCACAAATACTGCTCTCTATCCCAAAGGGCTCCTTTCCCTGATCTTCTGGCTAGGTACGATGGACTTCTCTGGGGTGTTTCCAGCCTGCAGTGAGCCTGGATTCCCAGACCTGGTCACCTTCAGCTGCTGAGAGTCAGGAAAGCCAGGAAACTCACAGTCACTTTAGTGGTTTCAAAGTTCTGACTTCCTTCGCTGCTTTTCTGTTGTTTGTTTTGTGCTCTTGTGTTAGCATTTTTGGATTGAAGGTGTCTTTGGCTTCCTTCAACTGGACTGGTGACCAATTCATTATAATTGGTCAGGAAACATGTTCACTTGGCCAAGGGTTTCATTTCTGTGATTAATTGTCCAGTCAGAATTGTATGGAATCTTAGAATAAAACCCCAAAGTGTAATGAGATCAGGAGACTCACTTTTACGTGAAGAAATGCAAAGGAGGTGCCAAGCACACAGAATAACAAGCATTTACTAATTAGAACGGTGCCTCTTAATGGATATTTTGAGTCCCCCCCTCCTCCCCAGGAAGTGTTTTTGAGAGATACTAGATAGATTGTACTCTTCTTAAAAAACAAAAACAAAACCAAAATTCCGTTGACTTGGGAGATTCTGCTTGGGCTAGTTAAATGAAAAAGAACATAAATATTCAGTATGTTTTTATTTAGATCACAAAATCTGCTAACAAAACCTGGTTTATCATGCTAAGCTATTCAGAGCCTTTTTTTTTTTTTTTAAATCATGTATGCTATTTCTGTATGAGCTTTTGATAAGTGAAGCTCAATTTCAAGTTGGTAGCACTGACAAGAATTAGCTTTGGAATTTAAATTGCATTTTTATAAATCCTTTCCATCTGAGTTCTGCCAGTGCTTGGCTGAATTCAAATGTGCAGTGTCCCTTTGGGAGCCAGACTGTGAAGTCAGCAAAACTTCTTGTCCAAGCTCCTTCACTTCCTTTTCTTCTTTCTTCCCATTCTATTATCCCAGCATTTATCTACTTGTAGCAGAATCCTTGTATCTGGGTGCCTGAGCACAACTTAAATTCATTGGTTTCCACAGAACTTGCTGACCTGTGTCCTATGACCTGTGTCCTATGACCTAGCCTAGCTAGATGATTTACACCCATCAGAGAAACCAATTTAAGCTGAGGTGTTAATGAATAGCAGTGCGGGGGGCGGGGGGGGGATCATTTTTGACACTAACATCATCATATTTATTGCCCAGTTACTTGCTTTCAATCTCAAGAGCTTGTTTGGAGGTTCCAGTAGGGGAGCTCAGCTCCTACTACAAAAGAGTCCTTCTCTATTAGGGAAAGTTTCTTATCTGACCAAATGCCATGCCAACCAGATCAGCTTCATCACACCTGGCAGTCAGTGGGGTGACAGATGTTGCAGCCTGATTGCCCTCATATCCCTCATTAATCTTTCAGCATTGTAGAGCACTTGCCTAGCAAGCGCAAGGCGCTGAGTTTGGTCCTCAGCTCTGAAGAAAAAAAAATCTTTCAGCATGCATTTCTTTGCTCTTTTACACATACTTATTGCACACACACACACACACACACACACACACACACACACAGAGAGAGAGAGAGGCATACATACACAGGCACACATACACATGCGCACACATACATACACAGGCATACTCACACACACAGGTACACTTGCACAGGCACTTAAGCACACACCCACACACACACACACACACACACAGTTTTAAAAGAGTTCAACTCATACTTTACAGCCTTAGTTTTGCACTTAAATGTGCTATATTTTGTCTTTAAACATTTCTTGATATTATTGTTCTAAAATAGATTGTATAAGTTTTTACCTGATCACCATAATTTAGTAGCTTGTTCTCTTGTTACTGATTAAAATTGTTTCAAAGATTGTACCATTTGAGTTAGTGGTATAAAGCAAAATTTTATAGGTTTCTTTGGGCTGTATGTCTACAAGTAGAATTGCTATATCATGTGCTATGTCCTAGGAAACTTTCAGGCACCTTTTCTTGGTGGTTATTAAATAGTTCACACTTGCTCAATTTTTTTTTTTTTCTGAAACAAAGATGGCTTTTCCATTTCAGCCTGGTCACCATCGAAGATTTCTGTTTACATTGTGTGTAGATAAGCTTGAAACTGAGTGTAAATAGACATGAAAAGAATTTGTGCTTTTGTGCATTGTTGTATAATTTTTATTTTGGCTACTCAAAACAACCACCCCCATAAGGTCCTACCTTCATTCAGCAACCCTTCAAGAGAAAGATGGACCCTCTCACCCTCCAGGACATTGTCTTATAAGGGAATTGGTGCATTTCTTGTCGCTTTGGGGGATGTTGTCATATAATACAGATTCGCATCACCTCCCTGAAGCTGAGGAGGAGAGGCCCTGCAGTGGCTCCACTGTAGGCTGCTGCACTTAGGCCTTTCTCTGTAGGGATCCCTCTCCCTCCCTTGTTGTCTGTGTTGCCTCTCTCATCTCATGATCCTCTTAATACCATGTTTTGGAGAAAGGAGACTTTAGAATTACAAATCTAAGCAGCCTGATATTTGCACCAGGCTCTCACTAACCGAGCTAACTGGCCTTGTTAAGCTGTGTTTGGTTCATAACCCAGAGCAGCCTGCTTCTTTCTGAATGGAAACAGAGGAGGGGTGGATCTAGGGGAGAAGGGAGTTGGGGTGGGGGAGCTGGGAGGAGTGGAGGGAGAGGAAACGAGATTGTATGAGAGAAGAATTTTTCTTAATTAGGTATTTTCTTTATTTACATTTCAAATGTTATCCCCTTTCCTGGTTTCCCCTCAGAAAGTCCCCTATCCCATCCCCTCTCCCCCTGCTCACTAACCCACCCACTCCTGCCTCCTGGTCCTGGCATTCCCCTATACTGGGGCATCAAGCCTTAACAGGACCAAGGGCCTCTCTTTCCACTGATGACCTACAAGGTCATCGTCTGCTACATATGCAGCTGGAGCCATGGGTTTCTCCATGTGTATTCTTTGGTTGGTGATTTAGTTCCTGGGGGCTTTGGAAGTACTGGTTGGTTCATATTGTTGTTCTTCCTATGGGGTTGCAAACCCCTTCAGCTCCTTGGATACTTTCTAGCTCCTCTATTAGGGACCCTGTGCTCAGTCCAAATGGTTGGCTGAGAGCATCCACCTCTGTATTTGTCAGGCACTGTCAGAGCCTCTCAGGAGACAGCTATCTCAGGATACTTTCAGCAAGCACTTGTTAGCATCCACAATAGTGTCTGGGTTTGGTGACTATATATGGGATGGATTGCCAGGTGGGGCAATTTCTGGATTGCCTTTCCTTCAATCTCTGTTCCACACGTTGTGTCTGTATCTCCTCCCATGGGTATTTTGTTCCCCCTTCTAAGAAGGACTGAAATATCCATACTTTGGTCTTCCTTCTTCTTGACCTTCATGTGGTCTGTGAATTATATCTTGGCTATTCCAAGCTTCTGGGCCAATATCCACTTATCAGTGAGTACATACCATATGTGTTCTTTTGTGACTGGTTTATCTCACTCAGGATGAAAACTCAGGTGACAGCAGATACTGGAGAGAATGTGGAGAAAGAGGAACACTCCTCCATTGCTGGTGGGATTGAAAGCTGGTACAACTACTCTAGAAATCAGTTTGGTGGTTCCTCAGAAAATTGGACATAGTACTACCAGCTATACCACTCTTGGGCATATACCCAGAAGATGTTCCAACATATAACAAGGACGCATGCTCCACTATGTTCATAGCAGCCTTACTTATAATAGCCAGAAGCTGGAAAGAACCCAGATGTCCTTCAGCAGAGGAATGGATACAGAAAATGTGGTACATTTACACAATGGAGTACTACTCAGCTTTTAGAAACAATGAATTTATAAAATTTTAGGCAAATGGAGAGAAGAACTTTTTAAAGAACCCAGAAATTTCCACCAATGCCTCTTTGGTCATTTCCAAGTTTCATTCTCTTGAATATAGACATGTGGACAGGACAGTTATAAGGAATAAATGCACAGGCTAGTGTTGCTATCTATGAAGTGGTTTCTTGAGCTATGTGGTAGAAATAGAGTAGAAAGGGGCAGGGACTGAGGAACCAAGTTAGTGGTAGAACACTTGACAAGTATGTGCCAGGTTCTTGGGTTTGATCTCCAGCACAGAAAGGAAGAGAAGCAGAGAGGAAAAGAAGGAAGAAAAGGTGATGTGGGGCTCCTCAGTTTATACTCTTGTCCTTGATCCTATTAATGACAGGAGTAGGTCAGCAATTTGCTCTTATATAGATTACCATGTGCTAATGTAAGTTATAGGCAGAGAACAATTCTCATGTTTGGATCTGAAGGCAAGGAGTGTAAGGTAGTCTCCTGCAGTTTTAGTGCTTCATATGCAAAAAAAAAAAAAGGCTTAGAAAGAAAGTTTGGAGCTGATATAAAATGAAGAAGAAAAATGTCCATTGTGTCATGCTGATTATGGGATTTAGCCTCAGGCCATTGGAAAATCATTGCTGGATTTGAGCACAGGTGACATACATAATGAGACGCTGGCTGTGCGTCTGAGTGTGGAGTGTGGCAGGTTTGGAGAGCTGAAGCAGGGAGGCCACTTAAGCTGCTGGTGATGGCCATCCAGGTGGCAGAAAGCGTGACTGACATGAGGCGGTGGCTGGGAGGATGCCCTCGCTTGCGTGAAGGACTATTGCACGAATAAATTCTACTGGGAATTTAAATTAAGTAGGCTGTTATGAAAATATTGTCGATGTCATTATCATTGATAATGCTCTTTAACTTGTAGGTAAAATTATACTCCGGCCAATCTCAATCAAGACAAGCAGGTGTGCTGATCAACTGCACTGTGGGGAAAGCCAGTCTTGGGTGTAAGGACTCGGAAGGTACACAGAGCTGAGAGGTGTTTCTCTTTCTCCCAGGCAGGCTCTGTGGTGTTGACTTGTAGAGAAACCACACTGATGCTGTAGTTATCTGGACTTGTACATCAGGGAGGGGACAGTGGCCCTGTGGTGGAACACAGCTTCAGGATTATGCCTTCCCCTTCTGTTATACTATTGTCTGCATCTGTTACCTTCCTAGTTCTGTATCTTGAGTGGAAATATCCCCCGCCCCCCTTGCCTGACTGTGAGGGAACACTGTGGAGCCTACATTCTAAAGCAGGTTTTCAGTCTGCTTTTCTGTTTTTAGGTATATTACTCACATCTGATTCCTATGGTATTTGATGCTCTCCGTACTGAGTATTCAGCATTCTGTCCTTACACTCCAATGTTATCTCTAGCTTTTAGACTTTCTTGCTTTGATGGAGTTAAAGACTCCCTAATGCTTCTTCAAAAATGTTTGTTGACACCTTTTTCTATTGTCATTTCCACTTTTCTTTTTTTTTTTTTTGCTTACAGTATTTCTGTTTATTCATTCTATTGAATTCCCTTTAGAAATGTATTTATTCTATAGGTTTGTGGGGGAATAGACACAAATAAATTAAGTTAATCAACAACAATTAGATAGTATAGTTTAAGGGCATTTCTTAGACTAAAGTTTTATTTATTTTTATGTAAGTACCTGGCTACATTTATAGATGTTTGCCATGTGCATGCCAGGTGCACATAGAGGCCAGAAAAGGGCATCACATTTGCTGGAGTTGGAATTACAAGTGACTCTGAGCCACTATATGGGTGTTGGGGACCAAAATGGCATCTCCTGCAAGAACAGCAGTACTCAGAGCCATTTGCCCAGGCCTTAGGTCTTGTTTTGTTTTGTTTTAAATGCAAGTACATAGGTTTATTTTCTTTATCGTTCTACTATGAAAGTTATTAATATTATTTATACATAATCTAGCTATCAACTTCTTGAGGAAATTGAGCAAACCCATGGCTAGACACAGCTTAAAATAACTCCTTTCAACTTTGAGTTTCCTCGTGGGTAGTCTTGCTTCCAAATATTCATCTTTTGAAAATTTCCCTGGCGGCACACAGTTACTGAAAATGGTTTCCCTTCATCAGGACCAGTGAAAATGGAGGAGAAGGCCTGTAACAAGTGAAGCATAGCTTTTGCTTCCCTTGGCTTAAGGGGAGTCTAGGTTTGTTGGGTCGTTCAGGATCTTATAGTTAGTGATTTGAGGGACAAGAGAGACTGGAATTGAGGTCTGTCCCCCTCCACTGCTCAACCTCCTCACTAAATGGGCCAAGGGAGCAACGTCATGCAAGCTGGGTCTTGCTGAGAAAGGAACTCCATGCATTTCCCTTCACATTAAAATATGAGCCCTGAGAGCAGGTGTTTGACAATCTTGTTTCTGATTGTATCTCCGTCATCTATACAGGGCACACGTGAGATTCTCAATAAAGCTGTATTGAATTAAAAGAAAATAACTGTGTACTTAATAGAGACTTGTTTAACAAGGCAGATATCAGAGTCAGGTTTAAAACTGGAACTTTTGAAAATACTTTCTAAAAAATGAAGTATCCACAAATGAAAAGGATGTGTTCTAAATAGATCAGATATATGTTACTTTACTTAGCAATGGGTTTCTATGGTAACATCATGTTTCTTTTATAAAAGAGAAATCTGAAAATAAATATTTCTGAATAGTACAACTGAGCTCATCTTCTGGATAGTGCAGACTAATGCAGCTCCTCTCGCTGTGTGAGCATTAAGTGCTGGCCTGCCTTTGGCCTTTTTGCCTGGTACCCTGAGGTCTGCTCACTCATCTGAGCTGAGCTTGAGGAGGTACTTGAGCTGGGCACCATAGTCTCAGATTTTCTCCTTTTTACTGTCCCATTTACGCACTGGCTGAATACTTCCACCCAGGGGTGCTTTGGAAATAGCATCAGGCTCAGGCAATGAAGCTCCCAATGCTTTGCGTAAAAATTCAGATAATGAGCTTTATATGAAGAAAGAGTAGAGAAAATAAATTACACCCATTTCCTTTTTTCCTAACTCTTGTGTTTCTGTAAGTATTGATTTTGTTGTTGTTGTTGTTGTTTGTTTGTTTGTTTGTTTTGTCTTGGAAGCCTGAAAATTTCTTCTGCTATCTATCTATCTATCTATCTATCTATCTATCTATCTATGCAAATATATGTATGTGGTGTGTTCATACATACATGTGTGTGTGTGTGTGTGTGTGTGTGTGTGAGTGAGTGTGCACAGGTGTGCTTGCAGGAGGACATCAGAGGCTGGCACCAAGGGACTTTCTTGATTGCTCTTCACTTTGTTTTACTGGGACAAGATCTCTCTGAAGTGGGAGCTTGAAAATTTGGCTAGTCTAGCACCTAGCTTTCCCATAAGCCCTGGGGCTCCTGTCTCATGGCTGAGTGACATACATGTGGTTACTGGGGATATTATTATTATTATTATTATTATTATTATTATTATTATTTTGGTTTTTTCAAGACAGGGTTTCTCTGTATAGCTCTGACTGTCCTGAAACTCACTCTCTAGACCAGGCCAGCCTTGAACTCAGAGATCCTCCTGCCTCTGCCTCCCAAGTGCTAGGATTAAAGGCATGTGCCACCACTGCCCAGTTGGTTACTGGGAATCTTAACTCTGATCCTCATGCTTGTGTGCCTTGAATACTTGCCATGACCTCTTTGCTGTTTTTTGACTTCGAATTATAAAGTATGGTCCCTGCATTATATTTATCCTTTATAGGGAATTCTGAAATTGCTTATAGAGACTAGACAGATGCCAAGAAGCAAAGTTCCTCATTGTGGCTTATTAATAGGAACAAATTTCTTAGTACTTATTATGTTCAGTCATTTGTGGTTCACCCCCTCACCTGTTAATCCATTGTAAGCTAGTGCATTTTACAGCATAAGGTCTGACATCCTGCTCATATACCCTGCCAAGCTAGGCACTCATGAATAAATGAGTGCTTGCACCCTTTCCTGTGAGGCCCTCTTCTCCACACCTTTTCAAGCTGCCCCAGCTCGTAGGAATATTCTCTGACTCTGAAATCATGATTACATGGAGTCAACATTTTCTTTCTCTTTTTTTTTTTTTGGCAAACTCAGCCAACATACTCTGTCGAATGCAGTTCTAAACATTAAAAATTCTTATCTTTCTAGAAATGTTGGCTTCTAAAATGAAGTTATCTGAGTTCTAAGGAATGGGTGTTTGGTGGAGTACTTAAGGAAAACTTGGCTTCTGTGAATTGTTTGAGCAGTGGTACAACATTGTACCTTCTGGGAAGTTAAGGGACGTTTCATAGGCAATTCTGACCAGACAGAGTATTTACCTGCACACTGATCTGCAGTGCTGTAGTTAGACTTTGAACCTTTATTCACATGCATTCATGTGTGCATTTGTGTATGTGTGTGTATGTGAGCATATGTGTGTGTGTGTGTGTGTGTGTGTGTGTGTATCTAGCATACAGACAAAATTATAATCTCATTGAAGAGAAAATATATCAATCTCCCATATAGCCTTGAAGATTATAGTACTTATTTAATAATTAAATATCAGGTAGTAAAGATGAACATATATATTACATATATGCAATATATAACGTATATTAAAATGACATTGACTATTGTATAAAGCATTGTATATAACAAGGGTTCTCAATCTGTTACTTGTGACCCCTCTGGGGTTTGCATATTAGATATCCTGCATATCAGATACTTACAATTCACAATAGTAGCAAAATTGCAGTTATGAAATAACAGTGAAATAATTTTGTAGGTAGGTGTCAGTACAACTTGAGAGACTGTATTAAATGGACACAGCATTAGGAAGGTTGAGAACTCTGATATTTAATATATGTGTTGGTGTCTGCTTGAGTTTAGATCTTAGAGTCTCTTCAAGGCTCATCTATTAAAAGCTTGTTTACCAAGATGGTGCCATTGAAAAATGGAACAGCCTTTCTGGATCTAGGAGTGTGGTTCTTAGTTATTGGAGCTATAACTTTGAAGGCAATGATGGAGCCTTGACCCTTCTTTCTGTATTGCTTCCTGCTGCTGTGGTGTGCCACCATACACTTCTACTCTGACATGCTGTTTTACCCTGAAGCCCAAGACAATAGTGATCACAGATCCGACAGCACTATGGGCCAAAGTGAATTTTTTCCTTATCAGTTCGTTGTCTTGGGATAGGAAAATGGCTCAGTGGGTAAGATATTTGTAGTGAAAGCTAGAGCACCTGGGGTAAAGGGTTTGCATGACTGCATATTTGATATTTCAGCACTGGTGGGTGGAGAGAGGTGAATCCCTGTAGTTTGCTGGCTAGTTAGCCTATCCAAAGGGCAAGGCCATTCAGGTTCAGTGATTGACCCTGTTTCCAATAATAAGGGAGAGAGTGAGAGAAGATGTCAGAGTACTCCTCCAGCTTAAGGACATGGATGCACATACTTGTGTGCACACATTACACACAAATAAGTTAAATACCTCATACTTCATTATGGCACCAAAGGCTGATTCATGCGATTTAAAAATAATGCATACATGTTATCAATATGTAAACATCTTTTATATGAGATTTATTTGAAATCACATATGTAGCCTATGTGAAAACTGTAAATGTTATAACTAGTCAGAACAATGACTCTCAGAGTTTACAATGAAGACCATTGTGGGAACTAAAAGGGGTGTAGGGGAAGGGAGGACAGCCCACGCCCGGCCAGAGTTCCTCCTATGATCTGGCAGGAGGAAGCAGGAGGGCTGTTAGATGCTTTCCACTCAGCCCCGGGTGAGTATCTAAGCAACTGACCCCACTCGATGGGGGGGGGGTGGTGAACAAGGGGCAGTCTCCGACCAGGGGCCCTGGGGCAATATCCTGTAGCCCCGGGGTTATGGGAGAGAGGGCTGAAGGGACAGAGGTTCCCATGTAGGTGAGAGTAAGCGCAGTGGGCCTTGATGAGCAGAGACAGTCTATGGTTTTAGAGCTTTATTGTAGAAAGACAGGGGGAAAGAGAAAAGGAGAGAGAGAGAGAGAGGCCATGACCAAGAGGAGAGAAAGGGAAAAAGAGAGAGAGAGAAAGGCTAGAGAGAAAGAGGGAGAGAGAGGAAGAGGGAGGAGAGAGGAAAGGAGAGCAAGAGGAGAGTAAGGGGAGTAAGAGGAGTAAGAGAGCAAGGTGGGGCCAAGCAGCCCTTCTTATGGTTGGCTGTTATCTTTACTGTTGCTAGGTAACTGGGGAGGAGTGTAGCCTGAAGGTCAGAAGCTTGGGACATTGTCTACATGACTAAAAGCCATGCTTCTCCTATGGGGGCTGGGGGGGTGGTAACTTCGACAGGAGCCAGGGTCCAGGAGACATGAGAGAACTCCTTCCGTCCCATGTAGGTGAATTATCACCACCAGGTCCCGGGGTTCACCTCTCAACTCGACTGGAGACCAGACTGTCTGTGCATAGCCCAGTGCCCTACAGACCATGAAACTTCTTAGTGATGATTTTGTTTGGGGAGATGCTGTGGATATACTCAATGAAATGTCCACTGAGTATATCCTGACATTTTGTGTTTTCCATGTAACATGACACAATTTGCTCTTATTTGAGGGTCTAAGCCTATACCCTGATTTGTGACACATGAAAGGTATGTGTGTGTAGAAAGCCCCAATTTCTATGGAAGGATTATTTTCCTTTAAGTGTTCTGTGGCCAGGAATAAGTCTATGTTCTATTTTTGGAGGGTTGTTGCCTGGTTTCTGTGCAGTTGCAACGTAAGATCTCCGAGGGATCCCAGTGCTTTGTTCTGTACTGGGGACAGTGTCTCCATGTTACAGTATCCTGTGATTTGCAGACATGTGTAAGGAATGCCCATCCTTAGCATTGGAGTGGACCTCTATTTTTGTTCCAGGTTTTGGTTTGCAGACTGGCTCATGAGCAGACACTATGACTCATATAAGCGTGGTGACAAACTATCAGGAGCTCTAAAGGGTTGGAAAAATTGGCAAGAAATTTCCCCGTGTCAGGTAAAATTATGAAGAATGTTGAAATATGCAGGCAGCTTAGCAAGCATACCTTGATCAGGTTATTCAGAGGTCGGTATCGTCTACTGTCATTGAAAGGTTTTATAATACCGAGTTATAAGAAACTAGCAGGAATATGAATGCATCTTCTACCCAGAAATGAAGCCACATTTGTATTTAGAATATAATTGACTGTTACCCTCTGGACCTCTGGATGTTTACCATATTTGCATAAGTAAATGCCCTTTGCTTTCTTGTTTGACTCTTGAATTCCCCTTTGACTGGTAGCAATATTTTACTGATTTGACTTGCTAGTTAGTTAGTCATGAATCTTTTGCATTTGTATTTGCATGAAAAATGATTTTATCTCTTTTAAAAATTGCTATTTTGCACTAGGACATTTGTTTTTATTTTTAATATTTATATATGTTTTATTCTATGTGTACCGATGAGAATATATATATATTTCATGCCTGTCTTATGCCCAAGGAGGCTGGAAGAGAATGTTGGATATGTTGGAACTTGACTATAGACATGGTTGTGAGCTGACATGAGTGTGGTGGGAACCAAGTTCTGGTCCTCTGGAAGTGCAGCCTATACCTAAACCTCTGAGCCATTTTCCAGTTCCCAGAAGTGCTCAGTGTGTATTTAGTAATTAGTGATATGGGGGGTTTCTATTAATCTGAACATTCATGTGCTAGGATTCTCATTATTCAGTTCTCTGAATAGAGTTTAGGTGGGTATATACCATATTTTCAATAATGTTACTATACCACACCACTTTTTAGATCATTTGATGGATGTGAGGAATGGAGTCTTAACATTGTTATGAGTTCATATGAAATAGTGAATTTGAAACAAAATCCATGTGATTTAGGCTGCAGTTGAAATCCTTGAGCATTAAGTATAGCCCTGTGTGTGAAATAGATTTGAATTTCAGTATCTTAAAATTGTAAAGAAACACATTATAGCTTCCTGCTGGCATCCTCAGAATTTGGTGACAATGACATAGATAGCTCTTTGGAATTGTTGGGTATCATAGAGGTGGGAGATAGGATAAAATATTCGTAGGAAAATTAATTAGCTTATGACATCCATGTTTAGAGTTGAAAAACAAAACCCTGCTTTTATGTACTTAGCTCTGTTCTCCTCTCACTGGCAACCTGAATCAGTCAGAATCCTTCCCATTTTATTCAAAGGCCATGCTGCATTTGAAATTCATGTCATACTTCATAGCATCATTATTTTGCTAGGATGATAAGAAATAACTTAAATTTTACATATAGAGGCCAGGATATTCTCAGTGGGATATGGAAATAAGAAAGTCCTCTGAATACAAATAGCTGGGAACCAGAGAAACATGAAAGTCATTATGCAAATACTTGACCAGCCTGTCCTGTCCCCCACAGAGACTGCAGAGATACTCTCTCAAGTAAAACACAAACACAAAAACAAGATTCACAGACTGTAATTCTTAGAACAGTAAATGTTGACTTCCATGGCATGCATATATATCCCTATCTATCTATCTATCTATCTATCTATCTATCTATCTATCTATCTATCGATATATAGACAATAAACAATCTATCTATTTATCTATAGGTAGATATATAGATATATACAAATTGAAAATTTGGAGCTAGATCAGCCATAGGAGAAGGCAGTGTCACCACAAAGCAGCACTGGAGTGATTCGGACACAAGCCAAGAATGCTGACTGTCAAAGGTAGGAATGGATTTCCCCCTCCCCCAGCTTCCTCAGGCAGTATGACCTAGTAACACTGTCACACTGTGACAGAAGAGTCCTTTGTTCTATCTACATAAAAGTGGTAGAGAGGCAAGAAGAAAGCAGTAACTTGGGTGTTGATGGCCGCCCTGAGTTCCAGAGATTCACAAGACAAGTTTCTAGGTCCAGAGGCTTATAGCTCTAAGCCTTGGATAAAAGAGGCTTATGGCTTCAAGCTTTCGGAGCTGGAGACTTATTGCTCTTCGCGGTCAAGCTGAAACTTTTTGTTCTGAGTTCAGAGTACCAATACCTACTGGCCAGGGTTGCAGTCACTTAACTTTCACTGTGCCTGAGTGTAGGCATATATCATTCACAACCTACTTTAATAAGGGTTCAACCTCTTCTCTATCCCATTATCTACTAGTGGTAGTTGAAAAGAAAGGTTATTAGAATATGAGGGAAGTAGACCTGTTTAGAAATAGTTCTTTGGGGACATTCCAGTATTCATTGGTCTCAGTCCAGTCCACTAGCAAACACCAAACATGAATCAGCAGCTGTAGTCTGGTCCACTTGGCAGACAGCATACATGAAATCATTAGGTGCAGTTCAATCCAGAAGAAACTGTGAGGCCCCCAATTGGTCAGAGTCTGAGGTAGTGGCAAGAAGCTGCAGGAATCTCATGATAAGTCTTTTAATGAGTTTCTTTCTATGAAGTGACCTCAAGCAAAGATCAGCAATACAGTGTAAGGTGAACCAATATATGTGTGTCATCAGCAAAGACTAATGAGGCAGAGCAAAGTGAACCAATGCTTGAGCTCCTGTTGTCTGTGGGGTTTTATATATGTAGATATATACAATTTCTAAACATCATGCATCCTTTCATGTGTGCAAAACATCCTTTCACCTGTGTCAGCTTCAGCAAAACATTCTTTTACATGTCTGCTTTAGCAAAACATTTCATTCATTTGTCTGATCCAGCAAAACATCATTATAACCCAACTGAGTCTCCAAAGAAACCAGAAACATCTACTTTACCTGATGCTTCAACCTTTAGTAGGTCTCTCAGACTCTTCTAGCCACTAGGACCTCAGTCTTCATGGCTTCCATTCCAGTCTTTGATTCCTAGTGACTTCTTGCCTCTTGTAGACTTAGCTTCTCATGGTTTCTGACTTTGGTTGTTCTCTGTAGTTCTCCAGGGCTTGCTGGAGCTCTTGAGTTATAGCTTAGAGCTATGGGTATGGTGACACTCAGCTCTTTTTGACTCTGGAATTCTTCATGGTCTCCTCACTCTTCACTGTTGCTGCCTGGGATGGAAACCCATCCCAAGGTATTGTCTGCTCCTTGCATGACTACCCAGCATGTTCTACCCATGGTAAAGGCAAGTATGCAAAGAGGACACTTGGGAAGAAGCTTTTATTGGCCTAATATTGAATGCCAGTGTATAGTGCATAGGAGAAAAGGCTACCTGACAAACCCAAAAAGTATGGAAAACAGCCTTCTTACTCAGCCAGAAGAAAGGCTCAGCAGAACTAGTTAGTGTTCAGCTATAATTCTACCCAGTTAAAGTCAGACCATACAAATCTTGAATCAGGATGATCAGTCAGAAACCTCAGATAGGCACAGTCCCCTTTCTGTCAATCATAGAGGCTTTGGCTCAATCTTTACTGGAGGTGGTTCCCAACTTTCATAGGACCATGAGTGATAGAACATTCCAGAATAATTATCAGTGGATACTTTGAAACACTTGCAGCAGGGTCATGTGGTGATCACTGAAGTTTGTTAAGTTGAAGTCATCATACAAGAACACAGCTCTCAGAGGACATGTGATAGTATTTTCTGGCAGAAAATGTAAGTTACCATGTCTTGGGAATACATATTAGGTTACCCTAAGTTCCATGTTCCAATGTCTTAACAGTTTGTTGGAGCTTTTATAGTATCAGAACAAAGGAAGTTATAAAATAGGGCACTTTCAAGATTTATTGCTGGGAACATTAGGCAGGCAGGCTACAGCAAAGCTGGATAAATGCTGCTATAGGCTTTGAATGCTGTATAACAGCATTTTCAGCTCTTTGGTTGGCTGGAAACTTAAGAGTCTATCCATACATTCCAAAGGATTTACCAAACGATTACCTAGGTATTGGATCAGATACAGAGGAAGATGGTAAGTGCTTATTAAGGGGGTAAAGATATCTTAAGAAAATTTGGTTCTTGAGTTGCAATACTATACTTCCCAAATCCTTGAAGTTCCCACCAGCTTGGAAAGGTTCAGTGAAAGGTGTGGTTCTTTTCAGGAATTTTCATTTACAAATTTTCTGTGAGCAGTTGTGACTAGAGCAAGACCTCCTGAAGCAGAAGCCACAATTCCAGCTGTGCTTTCAGTTTTTGCTATTGGAGTGGGGTTTCTTTATGGAAAGCTTGGAGTGTTGATCCAAAGATGGGCTGCCTAGCTGGCAGCCTCCTGCTTCAGACACCTTCCACAAGGGAACAATCTGGCAGTTTTCATTCAAGGGCTGAGTCAACAAGACAAAAAAGGTTTTTCATCCACTAAAGAGAAAACTCTACAATGTTAAAGGCTGCTTTTATGATTTAGAAAATCAGGACTCTTAACAGAACAGTACTTAGAAATATACAACCTGTCGTCAAGGCAGAACTATGTCTACCCAAAGTGTCTGACTTTGGTCAGAACCATGATACTGCCTTGAGAATTAATGCCTACAGAGCTGTGGGAAAATGCATGACTGCTGTGGTGATCTGTTACTGTTGCCATGGAAACTACTGACATCTGGACTTGAGAAGTTCTGCTAAGCAAAAACCTGAATGTAGGGAGTTGGCTTTGGAATTGTGTGATGGGCCAAAACTAGAGAAATTTTGAATTAAAAAAAAAAAAGCCTAGATTGTCTTAAGATTATTGGTAGAAATGGCATGTAAATTACTCTCAGTGAATGCTCAGTAAAAAATACAAGTAACATAGCAGAAAATGACTGCATTGCCTTATACTATTTGTAAATTGCATTGGTAGGATATTATTAGAACTAACAAAAGAAATTTTGGTGTCTTAGTTAGGATTTCTCTTGCTGTGAAGGGGAACAATGACCATGGCAACTCTTATAAAGGAGAACATGTGATTGGGGCTGTTCATTAGCATCATGGTGGGAAACATGGAAGTATGCAAGCAGACATGGTGCTGGAAGAGGTAGCTGAGAGTGTTAGATATCAGTGAGCCACCAGGTCTGACTTGGGCTTCTGAAACCTCAAAGCTCACCCTCCCTAAGTGATGCACTTCCTTCAACAAAGCTACACCTACTTCAACAAAGCAATACTTCCTAATAGTTCCACTACCCTTTCAGACTGTTTTTCTTCAGACCACCACAATTGGTGAGGGCTTAAAAGGAAATTAGGAACATTCTGTTGGAAATATGGGGTGAGGGACTGTCAAAAGTAGGGCCTGGCTTATTCTTACTGCTTACAATAAAAAGGAAGGAAGGAAGGAAGGAAGGAAGGAAGGAAGGAAGGAAGGAAGGAAGGAAGGGAGGAAGGGAGGGAGGGAGGGAGGGAGATAAATAGAGAAATTAAAAAACTATTATCATTGGATCTCAGAACTGATGATTTGGGGGAAATTTTAGCACATTCAGATTGAAACAGATTCTAGAAGAGGGGATTGACTATTAAGAGAGAGTGAGAAAAAGACTAGCAGCTGTGGTCTTCCATTCTCCGTTTCTCTGTGATGATGGTACTTGATGGTTCTATTCTTGCCTGTCTTTAATATACTGTGGTAGGTATATAAGCAGTGGGGAAAGCAGACAGAAAACCCTCAGAACACTGACTTGTATCAACAGCATAAGGACAGGGATATAGTTCAGGTGCAGAGTGCTTGCCTTGTAGGTATGAGGTTCTGGGCCCAGTCCCTAAGGTTAAGCTACTGAAATGAAACTTAGAATTCCTCTCATTGTTGAAATGCCCCTGTAACACTTTGTTCTGATTTCTCAGTTCAAACTTTCCATATATATAAAAAGGAAGTCACCATGAGAAGAGACAAGGGCATCTTATTTGGGCAATTGTAATAAGTGATCTGTTTCAATATCTTGAAGGATAGCATTCTGATGAGGTGGGTGTGAATCAAGCCTCATAGAAAGTTCAAAAGTCCAGGCAGTTTAGTGGTGTTTGAATGATTGCACCTTCTGTTAAGTTTCAAGCAGAGTGAAATGAGGTCAGTGGAAATGATTGGTGGCTTTGAAGCACTTGAGACAGAGGTAGCAGATAACTTCCTCAAGTCATTTATTCCCTTATATCTGTCAGCTACTTAGATTCCAAGCCCCACAAAGGAGATATGGGATGCGTGCTGTAGTGTTTTCAGAAGATGGATAGTGTTGGGTGCTCTCTTCTCACCAGACAGTCCTTCTTACCCACTCTGCATTCCATGGAACCGTTCACAGATTAAGGAAATGCTGCTATGGGTAGGGTGGGAGAGGGATAAGACTCCAGAAAAGGATACATTTTGGAAACAGTACATTTGGGATGATAGAGACAACTCAGCTTACCAGTTAGAACTGGCTCTAACAAAGGCTTGTTTTTGTGATTGTTTGCAGAAAGATTACCACTTTGAATATACAGAATGTGATAGCACTGGCTCCAGGTGGAGGGTCGCCATTCCGAATTCTGCAGTGGATTGCTCTGGCCTGCCTGACCCAGTGAGAGGCAAAGAATGCAGTATGTTGTGATTTTTTTTGACCACTTGTTTGCCTGATTAAATCATAAACTCATCATATTAGTTCTAGATGCCATTATAATAAACACAAGAGACCTGGCAACAATGTATATGTAGTGTTGATATCTAGCAAAATAATAGAGCCTTTCCTGAAAATTTTTATTGGCACATTTTTCTTTATTTTGTTTATATGCATCTATCTATGTATGCAAGGATGTATGTAGGTTCAGGTGTGCTATAGTGTGTGTATGGAGGTTAGAGGACAAATTGTGAGACTTGGCTCTCGACTTCCACCATGTAGCTCCTGGGAAATGAACTTGGGTTGTCAGGGTTGGCACTAGGTTCTTTTCCTCACTCTCTGGGTCTTTCTAAGGACCTTGTGTCCTTGTCTCTAAAATGCTTAACGAGACATGAGCAATATTAAAGATTGTTATTTATTAAAAAATTATTCTCTTATTTGAAATTATGGAGAGAAGAGGGACAGAATCTATCTCTGAGTTTTAAAAGAATACTTTTTAATTGCATTAAAAACATGCATCACTTAGAATTCCTCTTAGAGATAACCTTTTGTTGGGTATGGTAACACATTCTTTTAATCCCAGCACCTGGGAGGCAGAGGCAGGCAGTTCTCTGTGAGTTAAAGGGCCAGGCTGGTCTACAGAGTGAGTTTCAGGACTACCAGGGCTGCAAAGAAACCCTGTCTTTGTAAAAAATAAAATGGAGGGGGGAGAGAGAGAGAGAGAGAGAGAGAGAGAGAGAGAGAGAGAGAGAGAGAGAGACAGACAGAGAGACAGAGAGAGAGACAGAGAGAGAGAGACAGAGAGCGAGACAGAGAGAGAGACAGAGAGAGACAGAGACAGAGACAGAGAGAGACAGAGAACTTCTGAGTTGTTATGAAGTATATTTTTTGCCTGTCATCACTACCACTGCCTGCAGATTTCTTCTTGGAATGATTCCTTTTTATTAGCCATAGAAATAGTTTAATAATTTTAACTGTAGCTTATAGAATGATTATGGGATTGTTTGCTAATATTACATCCATTATCTTGTTTTCCAGCAATTATTCAGAGTTCATAATAAATACAGAGAGATGTGATTAAATCTATTTTTATTTATAAGCTACCTTCTAAAACACCATTTTGTCAGTTGGAAGTTTATGCAGTAAAAGATACAAATTGTGGCCCTGAGTTCTAGGGCTGGCATTTTTCTGTGGTCTTCCAAATGCTTTTGTAGAAAGCTTCAGTTTCCAAATGTATGAAATGGGTAAGCAAGTTATTAAGTGGGAGGCTGACTCCTTATTCAGACAGTGTGTATTTTATTCATTGGAACAGTTGAACATCAGCCGTAGATATTGTGGAGACTAGTAGTAGTTTGACAGGTGAAGAAATCAGAAAAAAATAACCATTATTTCTTGGTGACTGATTTTATATAAATGTAGCAAAAACCTGAGAGTCCTCATGGTCAGGTGATCTAGCAAGAGTCAGAAGATACAGTGGGGTTAATACAGAAGTAGGTACAGCCAGGCTGGGTCTTGGCTGTCACTGGCACACAGGATAGTCAAGATCTGTTCTCAGTGGGAGCAGAATGTGGTTAAAGGCAACTGGAGCCTGTGTAACAGTGATGTAGTTGGCTTATTGCAAATTTGTTTCCTAGAAGATCTGTATTGTAGTTGCCAGTCTTGTGTACTCTTGGGATTGATTTTTTTGGTTCCTTGTAACCAGCCTTATTTGGAAACACTATTCTAAATGCTTACTCTGTGGATAGGAGGTATGTTGGTGTTGGACTAGTTCTAGCTGTCCCGTTTAAAGAAGACTAGAGTGGAAGATGGTACCCATGGGGATTGGTAGGCATTCCAAATCAGGGCCTTACTCTCTAGAAGTTATAATTTAGTACTTATCAGTATGCTGTGAATTACATATATCAACCAAGGGTTTCTAATGTTACAAGATGCATACCTAAATAAGAATGACTTCTATTTGAAGGTTGCAGAGACCTTTTCCAGTCAACATTTTCATAACATCCCATAGGAAAAGTTGTGAATTTGCTTCTTCAACAAGAAAAGATTTTCTAAAATTCTAATAGTGAGGTTTCTTTTTAATTATAATATACTTTGAAATGATGCTTATTTCAAAAATAGTATATGATAGCTGGGACACTTTTTATATCAGCTTTTTTTCTGAAATCTGAAGTTGTCTCTGTTCCTGTATGATACACACACACACACACACACACACACACACACACACACATATATATATTTCTTCTTCAGTCAGCTATTGGTCTCTGGCCTTAGAATTTTTCCTTTTTCTTTGTTATAGTAAAAGGAGGGTTTTTTTGTATTTTTTTCAGTTTTTATTAGATATTTTCTTCATTTACATTTCAAATGTTATCCCGAAAGTCCCCTAAACCCTCCCCCATCCCCATCCTGATCCCCTACCCACCCACTCCCACATCTTGGCACTGGCATTCCCCCATACTGGGGCATATAAAGTTTGCATGACCAAGGGGCCTCTCTTCCCAATGATGGCCAACTAGGCCATCTTCTGCTATATATGCAGCTAGAGACATGAGCTCTGGAGGTACTAGTTAGTTCATATTGTTCTTCCACCTATAGGGTTGGAGACCCAAAGGAGGTTATTTTAAAGTTCACAAGTCAGTTAGTAGATTTAATTAACTTAGAAACAGACAGTCACATCATAATATTGTACACATTGCTTGCATATCCCCAGTCTTGCACCTTAGATTTTTATTGTTGACCATAACCACCATTTCCTATTCTGACATTGAGACAGACATGGTGTTTAGAGTGGATCCTGTCCTTGGTTATCTCTGGAATATTTGCATATGCATAATGACGTATCTTGGGGATGGTATGCAAGTCTAAACACATAATCCATTCGTATTTCATATATATATATATATATATATATATATATATATATATATATACACACACACACACACACACACACATACATACATACATACTTCATCTACAATTAGTTTTATGTAATAGTAAAAACCATTTGTTACAGGAAACAATGCTGTAGAATTTTCTCCTGGTGGAGAAAATTTGGCATACACAGAAAACTTGGATTTGAAGGAATTTTAGCTTTTCTGATTAGGAATATGTATAAGCTTTAACAATCTGTCTACTGTTTTATAGGCTTGAAGTGGGCCAGTAGCTGCCCCCAGGTCTGCATGTGGCAGATCTAAGCCTCCACCACAGATATATTTGATTGTAGAGCCAGCCTCTCTTCATTGAGGATGTGGCCAAGGTGCTTTCAGCTCTCTTGGTAGTTAGCAGTTGGCTCAGACTGAAGAAAACAGATTAAAAAGAGAACATGGCAACTTGAAATAAGTCAAAGGGAGGTAGGCCGGTGGTTGTGCAGGATGTGATTCTCTCAGATTTAATGCTTCGAAATGTTGGCAAACCCAGATGTTGGCCTTTGTTGAAACTACTATAGGTTCCTTGAAGTATAATTACATCAATATTTTTAAAAAGGGGGCCAGTAGAGGTTTTTTTTTCCCTGAGGAATAATTATGGAATCAGATTTCCAGAAAATTGGGTGAACTCTACTATAAATTTGTTTTGTTTTTCAAACCATTTATAATCTAGTTGCAAATCTCCTCAAAGAGGTAAGGAGAAGTCATATCAGCTTTTGTTATGTTGAGTATATGTGATTCCAGAGTTTGTAGGGCTCTGGAGAGGCAGGGAGAGGGCTCTGTTAATGACACTGGTTTTGGTCTCTGTAGTTTGTTCTGCTGGGGAGAGCGGGTCAGTTTCTAGTGCTGCTCTGGACACTGAGATGCCCTCACGGCTCTGCTCTTCTTTGCTAGCTTCAGCACTGGGAACTTGGCTGCTTCTTCCAAGGCCCTGGTGCCAAGTCTATTATCTATAAGTGTTTATAATCTATTAGAGTCTTGCAGGTAGCATGCCTATTATCTATAGGGTCTTGTAGCTAGCATGTTTATTATCTATAGGGCCTTCCAGGTAGCATGCCCCCTGAACCACTGTCCTGTTCATCCCAATCTTAGAACAAGAGCCTGTACCCTCTTTAAACCCCACTGCTGGCTCACTCTTCTCTTTTCTCCTTGCAGCAGAAGAGTTTCTGAAGTACTTCTTAAGGCTTGGAGTTCCTTTGTTGCTTTTAGATTGTCAAAAATAGCTGTCAACTTTGAGCAATTTCCTAGTGCAACCACACACCCCAGAGATGGGGGCCTTTTGGCTTCAAAGCAAGCCTTAGAAGTGAAAGGTGAGGCTCTGGCTCTCTTGGGAGATATGGTGGTAAAGAGAGTTCCTTTACCTTTACATATTTTTAGAGCGGTCTAAACCACTGAAGAAGAAACAAATGCATCTGTTTCTTTTAAATTCTCATGCATACATTATTTATTGCTCACTTCTTCAAAATTTTTCCAAAACCATAATTTCAAGAACAGCTTTAAATATAGGATTTTCTAATTGAGGATAACTCTTCAAGATACTCCATTTAGAAAGCAACCACCAAACCAATTTTGTCTTGTGAACTTTCCTTAATTGTGTGCTTCAGTATTGTTGTTATACAAGTCAATGATACATGGGACATATATAATCAAAATATGCACAAATGTGTATAGAAAGATGCACTAGATAAGCAGTAAACGTGTGTAGAGTTTACTTTCATAATTCTCATATAGGAGCTAAGGGATTAATGTGGTATTCATGAAATACAACTTTATATAGCTATGCATGCATACATTTTATTTTGATCTTTCAATGATTGGTTGTAAATTAATACTCCTTTTACTTGGATCAATAAGT